>JADRCD010232331.1:5455-18337 GCA_019843815.1 Montemys delectorum
CTTCTTCTTCTTCTTCTTCTTCTTCTTCTTCTTCTTCTTCTTCTTCTCCTCCTTCTTTTCGAGACAGGGTTTCTCTGTGTAGCCCTGGCTGTCCTGAACTTTACTCTGTAGACCAGGCTGGCCTCGAACTCAGAGATCCTGCTTCTTCCTCCTGAATCCTGGGATTAAATTTCTGGCTATGAAACATTTTAATTTTTAAACAAATGGCCTCCAAAATGATACAACCCATCATGTCTTGGGGAGAGCCGTTGTTTTGTTTTAAGATTTGATCTCGTGTAACCCAGGCTGACAGGATTCTCCTTCCTCTGCCTCCCAAGTGCCGGGATTGCAGAGTGCGGGGATTAAAATAGTCTGCCACCACATCTGGTTTACTCAGAGCTGAAGAGCTAACCCAGGGTTCTGTGCCTGCTAGGTGCTCTACCAACTGAGCCAAATCCCCAGCCCTGATGGGAGGAAAGAAAGGGTCTGCCTGGAGATCAGATTAGAGGACATGGTGACAACCAACACCTTACCCACTGTCCCAATCATGCACTGTCCTCCAGCATTTCCAGGAATGGTGGAAAGTGCAGCCAGGCCTCCTCCTGAACTTGACAGAGGTCAGGAGTGGGGTCCAGGGCTGACCTCAGCAGGTGGCAGGTACAGTCAGGGAGGAAGCAGAGCTCACCCTGGGATCCTGGGTGGCCTCCTCTATCTACTGTGTGGGTAGGATGAGTATACAACTGACAACCCCCGTGAGCTGGCAGTGCCTCTGGAGGAGCCTGCAGAGCAGAGCCTGGTGAGGACACAACAGGGAGGACGGAGGAAGTGGGGGTGAGGTCTGGAGCCAGGAGGCTCTTTAGAGTCCCAGCCAGCAGGGCCCGCCCAGGCCTGTTCTGGCCTCTGGTTTCCAGCCAGTGGGTAATTCAGAAACTCCTCCAGATTGCTGCTGGGGCCTGCTTGCCCTGCTCCTCCTAACTCAAGCCTTGGCAGCCACCTCAGATCTATCTTCCAGATGTGTCCCCCTGTATTCATAGCTGGTCCAAAGTCAGTCGGTACCGGGAACCTGAGCTGGTGGGAGGGGAGCAGGCCTGGGAAGGATCCAGGTTCCATAGAAGAGAGGGAGAGGGAGGCCCCACCTTTCATGTGCTGAGATGAAGACAGTGGAGACTCCAGAGCTCCAGACCTGTCTTCCGTCCAGCCTGGAGCCTGAGAGGATCTCGGAAGCCAGACAGCAGAAAGCCCGCCCTCCCTGGCAAGGGCTAGCTGGACAGCAGCCAGGTCCTCAGGCAGCACCACCCAATCTTCAACACCCACCTTCTGTCAGAAGGCTGGGAACCTGGCCTTAGACTCCGCCCTTGGCATCTCCCAGAATGCCCTGTTGATCCTCTCCCTGTTCAAATGCAAATTTTCCCAGAGCCCAGAAGAAATTGATACACACTTAGTCCTCACACTTGTGAAGAGGTTTGGGGCCCAGGCCTGTTCTGGTGTCTGGTTTCCATCTGAGTTGGGGGGGTGAGGGCACACCAGGGCTAGATTTGGCGAAAACAGTCAGGGAACCAGGCCCAGAAATGTTACA
Source organism: Montemys delectorum (assembly GCA_019843815.1). Taxonomy (NCBI): domain Eukaryota; kingdom Metazoa; phylum Chordata; class Mammalia; order Rodentia; family Muridae; genus Montemys; species Montemys delectorum. Next base: position 7,011 of record JADRCD010232331.1, read on the forward strand.
TAGGGTCAACAGCTAAATAGATAACTACCCCAGGCAAGACTTCCTCAACTGTCTCTCCTGAGCTCTCAGGAAAAAGGCAGATTCCAACTTGGTACTTACCAATCACAGGATGTTGGACAAGCTGTAGCTTTCTCACTGGAAGGAGGAAGGGCTGAAGCAAGGGTCACCACGTCCTGCCTGGCTCCCCAGACCTGGCCTTCTTCAATCACAGCACATTCTGCCCACTCTGACCCAGCCCTGTAACACATTCGCAACCCCAGGCCTGTTTCTCAGAGAGACCTAGGAGCCTTACCCTTGGATGAGTTCCCAGGATTTCAGTTGGAATTCTGGCCTGACCTTTTCTAGAGCGCTGGGTGCCGTCTCCACAGACACGGAACCTGGTCTGGTAACTCTAAAGGGGCCCATTTCTGTTGTCTATCTTTGTTGAAAGAACTGAGCCATATCCTGACTCCTTTCTAGGAGTTCGAATCTCTCGTCCTCACCTTTATGAACAAGGGGTGGGAGGGACCATAACAAGATAGCACAGGCCTTTCATCTCAGCATTGAGGAGACAGAGGCAGGTTGATCTCCTTGAGTGTGAGACCATATTCATCTACATAGTGAGTTCCAGGTCAGCCAGGATTATACAATGGGACCTTGTCTGAAAAAAAGAAGAAGAAAAACAAACAAGAGAGGCAGAGCCGAGGTGTTGAGTCTCTGTTTCTACAGGGTCTTTTGGTGTCTGAAATCAAAGCTTGCCCTCTCTGCTTGATGACTCAAATTCATTCCCCAGAACCTACATTTAGAACAAAACAACAACAACCAAAACAAAACCCAAATACAGTATCACAATTCTGTAGTCCCAGCATTCCTATGACAGGACAGAATCGCCCAGAAGCCCTCAGGCCAGCCAGCCTGCAGTACATAATATGGCAGAAACAAGGAAGACCCTGTCTCAACAAGGCAGAAAATTGTCTTCTGACTTCACATGCACTATGGTACGTGTACACACACACACACACACACACACACACACACACACTTTTTTTTTCTTTTCTCTTTTCTTTTTCTTTTTCTTTTTTTTTTTTTTTGAGACAGAGTTTCTCTGTGTAGCCTTGGCTATCCTGGAACTCACTCTGTAGACCAGGCTGGCCTCAAACTCAGAAATCCGCCTGCCTCTGCCTCCCAAGTGCTGGGATTAAAGGTGTGCGCCTGGCACAATTTTTTGAAGATGTGTTTATTTAATGTATGAATTATTTATTTATTTAACGTTATCTATCTTCATGTACACCTGCCTACCAGAAGAGGGCATCGGATCCCATTACAGATGGTTGTGAGCCACCATGTGATTGCTGGGAATTGAACTCAGGACCTCCGGGAGACCAGCCAGTTCTCTCAACCACTGAGTCCTCTCTGCAGCCACCCCCTACTACTTTAAAGAATAAAATATGGGCAGTGATTGAGGACAACGGCTGATGTTGACTTCAGAACTCTATGTGCACACATGCTCACGCTCATACACACACAAAGGCAAGGCAGCGAGAAAATGTTCCCCAAACTACGCAACGGACTGCTGCTGCTGCTTTGTTCATCTAAGTTCAGATGTGTCACCCAGGAGCATGCAATCTGTATACTCATGGCATGTTGTTTAAATCGGGTCACCCTGCTATCGAGCGAACCCTCAGCACTGCTGAGAAAGAAGGATCAGAATAGCACTGGGCAAGCCCTGGACAGCCGTGTCTGCTACTGTTGTGGGGGAGGTCGCCTGAAGCCATTCTCTGGGAGCATCAAGCAGACCCCAAACTCCGAGTGGAACCTCGAGACATCCCTAAGCTCCTGAGCTCCTGTCTCCCATAAAGATAAATGCCTGCTTCTCGGTGTTTCCAGAGAAATTACCAAACTCTCATGCTGGGTAGACGCTCAACGAATGCTCATTCTTCTCTTGCTTTCAGAGACTGCTCACATGACTGTCTCCAGTCCTGGGCAAACTCCTAGGATCTACTGAGAATGGCTCAGTTCCAGGAACAAGCACAGAATCCCATTGTGTCGTGGTCACATGGTAGACAGTGAGCCCTTTTCCTCTGAGCTCTGGACTACCTTCTCCCAGCACTCTAGTAAGTCCGTAATTGTGGCAGACATGGGGAACTCTCCATTCCCTCTCGTCTGTCCCCTCAGAACACAGAGGGAGCTAAGCAAAGCCTCGCTTACAGAGCCAGGCTTCAAGTGCTCAGTACTGACCCTCAGGGGCCTCTGGCTTCCTAGCCTTGGCTCTAGATCCTGAACAGTCTTCCGGGATCCTCCAGGCATGGCTGAGGGTTCCCATGGGACTCTGGGAGGCAAGGCTTACTTACCACAAGGATCTTTATATAGCTGAAAACGGAGGCACAGAAATGCTCAAGAGACTAGGTCACAAAGGGACCCTGGAGACGAGGACTCAACTCTAAACCCTGAAGGAGAAGCTTGCTCCATCTACTTAGCCCAAGATGGCCCAAAGTGCTTCTCCATCCCCACCAGTACGGTGATACTCCTGTGCTTCAGGAGAGCTTTGTTGTTCCAGAGCTATCTATACAGAGCTATCTCCAGCATGAAGGAATTCGGGAGGGTGACAAGACCAAACAGTGGCCCCCACAGATGAGCGTATTTCAATCCCTTAAATATTGGATGTGTTACATAATATCAATGGCAAAAGGGACTCACCTGTGTGACAAAGTGAAGGATTTTTTTTTTCCCATGAGAAGATCGCCCTGCAATCCAAATGAACCCTAATCACAGAGTGCTTAGACAAGAAAGGCAGGACAACGGTGGAAGGACATGGGACAAGGACACGGAGACTGAACTGCTCACTCTGAAACGGAGGAAAAGGGCTGCAAACCGGGAAGCCCAACGAAGCCGAGGGGATGGACGCTACCTGGCGGTGTGAACTCTGGCTCTTGACCTCAGCCTTATAAGGCTGATTCTGAGCCCAGCACACGTGGAGCTTGGAAGGCTTGAAGCAAGACAATCTTGAATTTGAGGTCAGCCTGGGCTACAAAGCCTAGGCCCTTGCCTCGAAACAAACAAATACACAAGATTCATTTTGATTCCATACTGTAAGAGTTCTACATGAGTGTTTTTAGCCACTAAAGCAGAGGCTAAAAAGACGGGAGGTAATAGACAAAGGGGAGAAGAAGTCCAGGCAAGGATGGTGAGCTTCTGATCCACCTCAAGGCCTGGAGATTTTCCCTGGGCTCCTAACGCAGCCCTGAGCTCCTTCCCGTCCCATCATTACCCTTCCCCCAGCTCTAAGACCCTTCCCCTGGCAGCTTTACCTGAGCTAACCTAGCCCATCAGAGTTCATTAAACCCTTGCCTGACACCACACGAAATCTGCCCATATCTCTGGATTCTAGAAGGCCCCAGTTTGATGGTCTAGTTTCCTGACTGTGTGTCTGTCTCAGTCTCTTAGCCGGGGAACTGTTTGGGAGTGGAGCTATAGACATGGGATAGAAATGAGATTAATGGTATGTGCTAGCTACCCCACATGGTTAAGAAATGTCAAGGACGGGATGGGTGACTGAGCAGTTAAGGGTACTCGAAGCCAAGCCTGACAATCTACGTTTAACCCCAAGAACACACACAATGGAAAGAGAGTACAGACTCCCACAAGCTGTCCTCTAACCTCCACAGATCACCATGGCCCCTCCCTCAAATAAATAAATATAAAAGAAAAAGTGTCTGAGCAGATGTGGTAGTGCCAGAGTAGTATCATCTCACCACACAGGAGGTGGAAGCAGGAAGATCAGGAGTTCAAGGCCATCCTTGACTTCATAGTGAGTCTGAGGTCTCAGTCTGAGATACATACAGAGACTCTCACAATCACAAGTGATGACAAAACAAAATGTATCTGTGTCAGATGTAGTGACAGCACCCAGGAGGCTGAGGGCAGGCAGAACTCCTCAAGGTCAAAGCTAGCCTGGGCTACATAGGGACAGCCTGCCTTTAAAACTGTGTAGATGGAATAGATCGAAGGCCCCCTCTCCTTCCCTCCCAAGTCACCCCAGCCCCCACTCACAGCTTCCCAGATAGCCGCTCTCAGACGTGGACAGACAAGCCCAGAGGGCACGGCTGGCTTGCTTTCTGGTTCTTTTCATTTTTTTTTTTTTTTTTTGAGATAATCTCTTATATCTCAAGGCTTAGCCTCAAACTTCCAATATAGCAGAGGGATGACCTTCAATTTCTCATCTTGCTGCCTCCGCCTCCCAAGCTCTAGAAATACAGGGGTGCATTACTGAGCCCTGTCTACACTGTGCTGATTTTCATGCATGCTAGGCAAGCACTCCACCAGTTGAACTATATCCATAAGCCAGCCCACTTGTCTGACCCTTGTTGTGCATCTTTTTTTAAAATTTTTTTTTTTTTTTTAGTTTTTCGAAACAGGGTTTCTCTGTGTATCCCTGGCTGTCCTGGAACTCTGTAGACCAGGCTGGCCTCAAACTCAGAGATCTGCCTGCCTGTGACTCCCAAGTGCTGGGATTAAAGGCGTGTATCACCACTGCCCGGGTTTCTCTGTGTAGTCCTGGCTGTCCTGGAACTTACTTTGTAGACCAGTCTGGCCTTGAACTCAGAAATCCGCCTACCTCTGCTTCCCAAGTGCTGAGATTAAAGGCATGGACCCAGTACCATTGTTGTGTACCTTGATTTGTTTTGTTTTGGTTTTGGTTTTGGTTTTGGTTTTGGTTTTGGTTTTTGGTTTTGGTTTGATTTTGGTTGGTCAGACTCTCACTATGTAGCCCAGATTCTCCTGCCTCAACTTCTCAAGCACTGGGGTCATAGCTTCAGGCCACTATGCCTGGCTCTCTGGGATGATTCCATTGCTCTCCACCCCCACCACCAGAGACATGCAGCAATGTCTAAAGACATTTTTTGATTGACATAAGGGAACCCAGTATGTGGAGGCCTAGGATGCTGTCAAATGCCCTGCAGAGCAGAGGACAGCCCCTACAACAGAGCATGTGGTAACCTTGAGTGCCATTAGACCTGAGAAGCCTTGCTGAGGCACATCAATTCTACATTTTGTTCAAGACATTCTTCTAGAACTATCTCTGTCTGTGGCCACCCTCTCTGTTGCAGGCCTTGAGGCTGCTTGGTTGAACGTACTGAGACTGTGAGGTAGTTTGAATAAGAAATGCTCTGATTATGAACACTTGGTCCTCAGGTGGTGGCTTTTTGGGAGGAGGCTTGTGGAGGAAGCACAGAGGGCAAGTTTATAGTCTTTATAATCTTTTCCAGTCTCTCTGCTTCACGCTTGTGACGGAAGATGTGAGCTTTCAGCCACCACACCTGCCGCTTGCCACCGTGTTTCCCCACCAGGATGGACTCACATCCCTGAAACCATAAGCCCAAATAAACTCTTTCTTTTATAAGTTGCCTTGGTCATGGTGTTTTATCCCAGCAATAGAAAAGTAACCAAGACAGACTGGTTCTGAAACAACAGTAAAGAGTTGGGAATTCAGCCCTAGAGGTTACTCATAAATATCAGACCGGTACCCTTTGTTATCCTGACTCGGGTCTAATTAGGGCTCGGTGTCCTTAAACTGGCCCCAGGAGGTGTCAGTGACCGTGCTGCTGGATCCTTACAAGATCTGTCCACACAGAAAACAGACCCTTCTCTGGGACGGTAGTAATGGTTATGGTTAAAACAAGTTCTATGGTTATAATGAATACTAGAGTTAAAACGGCAAGAGTAGACATGCTAAGGAAGAGAAGAAATGAGGCTTATGACTAAGTGTAAGCTAGCCAAGCTGACCAAAGGAGAGGCATGCCAGCCAAGGCGCTGGGAAATACAGATAAGCTGTTGTTAGCAGGCTCTGGCCAACTCCCATGAAGACCACCAAGTTGGTTTTTTGGGTTTTTTTGTTTTGTTTTGGTTTTTTTTTTTTTTTTTTCGAGAGGGGGTTTCTCTGTGTAGCCCTGGCTGTCCTGGAACTCACTCTGGAGACCAGGCTGGCCTTGAACCCAGAAATCCCGCCTGCCTCTGCCTCTGCCTCCCAAGTGCTGGGATTAAAGGCGTGTGCCACCACTGCCCGGCTCACTATCCTTTTTATTCGTATTATTGCATCTATGCATCTGGTTGTAACAGACTGAATTATGGGTAAGGACGGCTTCTAAAAGAACCTCTACCTGTTCCAGGAAGAAGGCCAGTGTGTCTAGACAGCCCCCCAGTAGACTGAGTTCCTAAGTGCAGCCATAAAAATCAGTGATTGGCCCCACCTTGGAGGCACACTTCACTTTAATTTCCTTCCCTGATTACAAATGGGGAAAGAAAGACCTGCTGTTTCCTCTACTTGGGTGACGTCTTCTCTCTCCGGAGCACAAGAACAGAGACTACCGCTATGGTTTGGGTGAGAGGGGATCTGGGAGGAGGTGGCTCCCCATCCAGCGCCACCAGGTTTCCGGATGCCTGATCAGTCCCTGGCAACTCTGCTTTAAGCACGTGTTCTGCATCATTGGGTCTGGCATCTTTGGCTTCAGCTTCCCTGTGTTCTGGTTCCTGGCCAGACCCCAACTTCATCCTGCATTTGTCTTTGATATTCCAACTTGTCTCTACACCTCCTGTTCCCCTCCCTTTGGGGAAGGCACAAAAATAATAAGTCCCCTTTCCCCTTCTGGGGTTTCCATGGTGGTCTGTCTGGACAAGCAAGTCATGCTGGTGACCTCTGGGCAATCGAGGTTTTACCATATTTGGCTCTGGAACGCACCTTATACTATATACCATGTGCCAATACTTTGTTCTTAGCTCCGACTTGCTCATTCCAAATTCTTCAGGATTTCTTTGGTGGCGAGTGATAGAAATTAACTCCAGCCCAACTGAGCAAAACAGGAAATTTGTTGGAAAGACACCAGGATTGTCACAGATCAGTTGCTGGACCTTAGGGATGGTCTAAGCAAGGTCCTTCTCCTTCTCTCCCTCCCCACCTGCCCAGCTTCCTAGGCTATGCAGGGATTAGGATACAAAGCATGGAGCAGGAACCACAGCAGCAGAGTGTGCATGCACACTTTCCATTCACAAGAGCCACTGCCAGGGCTGGGTGGCCTTGGTCCTGAGTCTATATTCCAGGGTAAAGACCGCCATGTCAGGCATGCAACAAAGCACGGTGTGCTCACGATGGCTGAGATGGGAGAACGAAAGAGAGCTTGTCAAAGACATGTAGTGAAGGCCAGGTGTGGCAGCATAGCCCTACATCCCTAGGAGGTGACAAGCAGAAAGATCAGGAGGTGGAGGCCAGCCAGCATCTGCTCCATGACTAGTTCAAGGACAGCCTGGAATCCACGAGAGCCTGCCTCCTAGAGGACAATGGTGAAGTCCAGTCAGTAAAGGGCAGAGCAGGAGAGACCCCAACACAATGTGTGGCCCTGTAGGGAGAGTGGAGTATGAGAGAGAGACAGACAGAGACAGAGACAGATAGAGAGAGACAGAGACACAGAGAGAAAGAAATAGACAGACAGACAGACAGACAGACAGAGACAGAGACAGATAGAGAGAGACAGAGACACAGAGAGAGAGAAACAGACAGACAGACAGAGACAGAGACAGAGACAGCAGAGACAGAGACAGAGAGAGACACAGAGAGACAGAGACAGAGAGAGACAGAGAGAGACAGAGACAGAGAGAGACACAGAGAGACAGAGACAGAGAGAGACAGAGAGAGACAGAGACAGAGAGAGAGAGAGAGACAGAGAGAGAGAGAGAGAGAGAGAGAAAGAGAGAGGTTCCCAAGGGACTCGGCACCACCTGCCCTTGGCAATGAGACAGGGTTGGGACACAGACACACACAAAGGCTTGACTCCTTTGTTTCTTAACAAATGAGCAAATTGATGTGTGACATGACTCAGTGTTCAGTGAGTCACTCAAGGCCACCCAACCAGTCTGTGGCTGAGCCGGATGTGACACCGCGGTTTCCATACTAGCCAGCTCTCATGCCCTCTGTCTCAGTGAAGGCTAGCTACCAGGCAGCAGCAGTGTGGTGCTAACAAACCTACCGTCAGGGTTAGAAGAAAATTCAGGAAGCCAGACATGGCGGTGCATTCCTCTAATCCTAGCACTCAGAAAGGAAGACAGAAGGGTTAGGAGTCTAAGGCCAACCTAGGCTATATATAGCAAGTTGGAGACTAGCCTGGGCTATATGAGACCCTGAAAAGCCGAGGAGGGAGGGGCTGGAGGGGTAGAGGCAGGAAAAGAAATAAGACAGGACGTAGGTCTGGGCACAGGAAAAAGAAAAGGGCTCTGGGGGAAAGCTGCAGATAACATTAGCCTGAAAAGAAAATGGTTAAAACGGTAATAGCAGCAACACTGAGACAGTGAGACAGACTCACGGACAGTGTGGGACCACCAGGTGGACCTGGGATGGACGGACTCTGAGAAGCAGGGCCGGTGTGCCCATGCCTGGTTTCCATGAGAACCCCTGGGAACTGTACAACAAGCACTATTGCTTTATACAGATTTTTTGGTTTGCTTTTGGGGGCTGGATTTTGAGACAGGGTTCCTCTGTGTAGCCCTGGCTGCCTTGGAGCTCACTCTGTAAATCAGGCTGGCCTCAGACTTAAAGATCCACCTGCCTTTGCTTCTGGAGTACTGGGATTAAAGGTGTGTGTTACCACATCCAGCTTGCCATACAGATATTTGTTCCTAATATAGCTAATTTTAATAGGCTGGGATAGAAAAGAAGAAAAGGAGGGAGGGAAATGACCATCCAAGGGAGAACTTCCCTAGATGGGACAGGGGAACAGAGGACAATTTTTTTTTCTTTTTCTTCAACACTACTTAACAGTGCCTGGCACATGGTCCTAAATAATTTTAATTAAATTAGATTTATATAATCTAAGAAAAAATATAAAGAAGCAGAATCCATTAAACGTAATGGTTTATTTTTTACTTTAATTGTGTGTACGTGTGTGCACAAGTACAGGTGCTCAAGCATGGCAGAAGCCTCAGATTCCCTGGAGCTGGAGTTTTTGAGGGTTAGGAGCCACCTGACACGGATGCGAGGAACTGAACTCGGATCCTCTGGAAGAACCGCAAGTGCTCTCAACCAGTAAACCACCTCCCCAGCCTCTCGATTAAATTTTAATGTCTCTATACCAAGTCTTCACTGGATTTGACTTGAGGAATCAGTCCATTCTTCATTGCTATAACAGAATACCTGAGACTATGTTGTTTATAAAGAACAAAAAAAATACCGGGCAGTACTGGCGCATGCCTTTAATCCCAGTAATCCCAGCACTTGGGAGGCAGAGGCAGGTGGATTTCTGAGTTCGAGGCCAGCCTGGTCTCCAGAGTGAGTTCCAGGACAACCAGAGCTACACAGAGAAACCCTGTCTCAAAAACAAAACAAAACAAAACAAAAATTATTTTTTTACAGTTCTGGAGGCGAGGAAGTCCAAGACAGTGCGACTGAATATAGGAAGGACTTCTTGCTGTGACATGAGGTGGGGAGGGGACAAGAGGGGATAGCAAGCATTTCACAGCCCCCCAGCCCCCAACCCACCCCATCCCACCCCTGTCACCATTGCCTCTTCTCAACGATTTGCAGTTTAAATTAACAACATATGTTGGGTGTGGTAGTATACACCTATAATCTCAGCACCCTAGAAAGAGCTCAAGTTCAAAGCTAGTCTGGACTATATGGACTTATATACAGTGACTTAGATTATGGACTTATATACAGTGACTTAGATGTTTGGACTTATATATAGTGACTTAGTTATATGGATTTTATATATAGTGACTTTTAAAATTATTTATTTATTTTATGTATGTAACACTGTTGCTGTCTTCAGACACACCAGAAGAGGGCATCAGATCTCATTACAGATGGTTGTGAGCCACCATGTGGTTGCTGGGAATCGAACTCAGGACCTCTGGAAGAGCAGTCAGACCTCTTAACCACTGAGCCATCTCTCCAGCCCAACCAATGCAACTCTTATAAAGGCACACAGTTCATTGGGGCTGACTTACAGTGTCAGAAGTTCAGTCCATCATCATCATGGGGGGAAGCAGGGTGGCATCCAGGAAGCATGGTGCAGGAGGAGCCAAGAGTTCTCCATCTTGATCCACAGGCAGCAGAAGGGGAGACTGTGTCTCCTATTGGGTCATATAAGACCCCCAAAGTCCACTTCACAGTGACATACTTCCTCCAACAAGGCCACACCTATTCCAACAAGGGCACAGTAATAGTATCACTACCTATGGCCAAGCATTCAAACACTTAAATCTATGGGGGCCATTCCTTATTCAAACCACCACATTATCTAACTTTTTACATTTAAATTTAATATAATTCTGGAGGACACATTCAAACCACAGCCAGGGCTGGTGGGTATTTTTCCCTTTCCCTGTGAGATCCTCCATCCTTCAGGGCCCATCTCCAATCCTGACTCTCCCTTTTACCTGTCCCCATCTCTCTATGGTACAAGAAGTGAGACTTTTTTCCTATCCCTCTCAGAGCTCTATGCATAGGACAATCAAATACATGGGGTGTCACAGGCTGGTGACCTGTGTCACCTTCTCTGCCTCCCCACAAGAGCAGGGGGGTCTCCTAGGGAGATGAGAATTGCCACAGCCTGGAATCTGGGACTTTTCAAAGCACATTCCCACTCTTTCTCAGAGCATCATAACCAGAAATCCAAGCTCAGTGAGAAGTGATGCTGTTTGGCACAGCCAGGAATGTATGAGAGCTTGTACATGAGGGTGAGATGTTTGGGAGTCGGTGATCACGAGGAGGTGGGTGAGAAAATGCTCATGTACATTTGGGTCCCCTACACATGTTTTCTCTTTGGAGCCCAGCTGTTGGGAGCTGAGAGCTGCCTTTAGTTACCAAGGGCTTAGGCCTGAGACTAGTGGAGGTGGAAGCTGTGTTGCTATGCCAACAGCTGGACAGAAAGGAGGGCCTGGCTGTAAGGCAGGGGCCCTGTTGCTGGTCTCAGCAGCCAAAATCAGATCTCCACACAGGCTTGCTTGCTGCTGGGAAATTATGTGGCAATGTAAGAGGCTCCCAGGCCAATCTGCTATCCTGAAAAGCTACACCTTTGGCTGTCAAGGGGGAGCCCATGGCTCAGTGTGTGCTGGGGACCTGAGCAGATGACCTTGTTAGAAGTGGGTAGAGTTGCTGGGCGGTGGTGATGCATGCCTATAGTCCCAGCACTTGGGAGGCAGCGGCAGGCGGATTTCTGAGTTTGAGGCCAGCCTGGTCTACAGAGTGAGTTCCAGGACAGCCAGGGCTACACAGAGAAACCCTGTCTCAGAAAAAAGAAGAAGGAGAAGAAGAAGAAGAAGAAGAAGAAGAAGAAGAAGAAGAAGAAGAAGAAGAAGAA
>JADRCD010232331.1:24526-43485 GCA_019843815.1 Montemys delectorum
ACACACACATACACACACACACATACACACATACACACACACATACACACACACATACACACACATACACACACACACACACATGCACCCACGTAAAAATGAAGACTTCCAAAGTCTTGCTGAAGTTACAGGTTACCTGTGTGACTCTTTGAGGCCTTGTACCGCTCAAGTACAGGTGTGTACATGTGCACATATGTGTATGTGCATGACCTGGTATATCCATAACACCTGTCACCTTGTGCTTGGGAGACTAGGAAGAAAGCAATATTCCAGAATTGTTGCATGACAGAAGAGCCAGAGATCTGAGGACACGTGAGGCATGTTCTACAGAAAGGGACAACCTACAGAGGAGATAAGGTTCAAGGGACTGACCCCGTAAGGGTCTGGCCACTCTGTGAGCAAACACCATAATGAAATTGTCCATGAGGCTTGCCTCAGCTTGTAGGTGAGGCCTCCAAAGGTCAGGGGCAGAACACTGAAGGCAGTGGAGTATCAGCCAGTGGCAGTGACTGACAGATTTCTGAGTTCGAGGCCAGCCTGGTCTTCAGAGTGAGTTCCAGGACAGCCAGGGCTACACAGAGAAACCCTGTCTCGAAAAACCAAAAAAAAATAAATAAAAATAAATAAATAAATAAATAAAAGTAACTACACAAGCAAAAGAAAGAAATGAAGATTGCCTATTTTCTCCTCTGTTGTGCTAGCTGTGGTTAAGGGGGTGAGCCCTAGTGGGGGTGACCAGCAGAGGTCATGAGGAACATGCTTGAGATGCAGGTGCTGGCTTCTACCTTTTCCAATTGGTTTTTTGTTTTTGAGACAGGGTTTTCTCTGTTCTCTGTGTAGCCCTGACTATCCTGGAACTCATTCTGGAGACCAGACTGGCCTCGAACCCACAGATATCTGCCTGCCTCTGCCACCTGCGTGCTGGAACTAAAGGCATGCATCACCACTGCCCAGTCACCTTCTTCATTTGGAATCTAGGGCCTAGTTCTTGCTGGATGTTTCCAAACACTTCTTAGTTTTCATCTGGAAAACTCTCTCCAGATCCACCTCTCTCACCAATCAGGATGAGTGAAGGGATCTTATCAAAGCTCTTTTTTAATAGAATCATTTTGGTCATTCTCTATTTGCATCCTCACCAGCGGACCCTAGTAAACCTACATCATCCAGGTACCACTGCTAGGACCCACACCTGGCCCCCTGCAGCCTTCCAGCTCTAGCCTGTGACTGACAGATTTTTGACTCCCAAACTCTAGAATGCTAACACGTAGCTCTCGCCACCTGCAGGCAGAAGCAAGAACTGCAGGAAGGTTGCTCCGAGCCCTGCTTTGTCCTAGGGCTATGGCGGCAAGAAACTGAATGAGCACTTTGGGGAGCAAGCAGATGACCCGGACTGGGGACAGAGGTGCTCAGGACACTGCTGTATATTCCTCTGCTCTGGTAGTACTATCGTAAATCTGCATCCAGTAGACAGTTCCGGCCATTAGGCACTTACTGTTGACAAGCACGAACAGCTCTCCATTTGTGACACTGCTGTTTTTCTCATCTGCTTCACTCTTACTTTCCAAAGTCCCACCCCCGCCCCAGCTGTCCTATCGTCGCATGCTCAAACAAGCCGAAACCATGGAGCCAGCCTTGTTTTCCTTTAAGGATAAGAACCCTCCACACAGGTACTTTTCTTATGGCTACTGGAGCTTTAAAGTGCTTGCTGATTTCTGACTGGTCTCAGCTCATCCCTTGAAGGCAGGCACGTTCATCGACTTTCCTAGCAACATTTGTGGCACCATGGTAGACAGTGCCCCAGGGACCTGGCCCTGGAGTGAGTCCATTTAAAGAAGCGACACACACTTGGTATCTCTGGAAAGAGGGAAGCCCAGAATAAGTATGGGCTGTGCTCTTGCTAGAATGGCAAAAGGCTATCCCTTGACTCCTTCAAGAACCTGTGACAGGACCCACAAGGTAGCTCCGCAGGTTAAATGTGTTTGCTACCAAGCCTGAGTTCAATCCCTAGGACCCACACAGTAAAAGGAGAGAACTAGAGCATCGTGACTTCCATGTGTGCATAAGGCACATACATACAATATAAATTTTTATTTAAAAAAAATACATGTTTTTATTTTATGTGTTGATTGTTTTGCCTGTGCAAAACGTGTACCACATGTGTGCCGCGTGCCTGGAGGCCAGAAGAGGGCATCAGATTCCATGGAACTGGAGTTGGAGATCTGATGAGGCGGCAGATGGGTGCTGAAAGCCAAGCCCTGTCTCCCCACAAGAACAGCAGCAGTGCTCAGCCCTGAACTCCTGATCTAATTTTCTAAGGGAAAAAAAAAAATTATAAAGAACTCAAGCCAAAAAAGAACTGGAGAGAGAGGCAGAGGCAGGTAGATCTCTGTGAATTCTAGTCCAGTCTGGTCTATGTAGTGAATTCCAGGACAACCAGAACGACATAGTGTGACTCTTGTTTCGAAACAAAACAAAACAAGCAAACAAAAACCAATAAATAAATAAGAACTTAATATTAAAACAAACAAACAAACATGTCTGGTGCCCAAAGACATGCCAAGTCCAGTTCAAACCTTGGGAGATTCCATAAGCACTCGGATTTCAACGGGTGAGAAAAATCAAGGCAACAGAGCCCAGTGTGGCTAAGCTGCACACACTGAAGTCAAGCTGCATACAGAGTAAACAGAGCCAAGGCTAAGCTCCAGACAGACCCACAACCAAGGCCCCAGCCCAGCACAGAGGAGGAACAAACATTTCCCAGCTAGTGTCAGAAGCAGAGCCCAGCACTTTCCGCACCCGAGACCCGTGAGGCAGTGTCTGTCCTTTCTTCTGGAGAAGCAGAGGCCCTAGGGCTCCCCTGGAGCCCCCTTGGCAAATTAGGTCCAGACCAGGCAAAGCTCTCCAACGACTCAACTCCCAGGGAGGCCTTGAAACACCAGACCAGACATTTAAAAAAAAAAAAAAAAAAAAAAAAAAAAAAAAAAAAAAAAAAAAAAATTAAAAAAAAAAAAAAAAAAAAACCCAACCCTGGCAGGATTCAAGAGAAGGGATTAGATCATTGCAACAGGATGAAGGAAATGAGGAACCTAGGGAGGGGAGGAGGGACAGGGGCCAAGAATGTCTCAAGACAACCCCAAACGCCTTCAGATGAAAGCAGGCTCATGCACCAGCAGCTGAGGCCACTGCCAGGAAGTCCTGGCCTCATTCAGCCCATTTAGGGCGGGTAAAAATAATATCGTCCATACCCAAGGAGCACACTCAGAGATCAGCAAATAAATCCTGGGGAGGCTGTGAGAACGGTAAATACATTCGGGCACTCTGTGCGGACAGACAAAAGTCGCCCCCACAGACACATGTGTGCAGAAGTCCGGGCCTGGCGTGCAAGCCCACGGGAGTGCATGTGTGTATGTTTGCGTGCAGCCTACAAACATGTTTTCACAAAGCACTGGGGAGAAGCAATCATTCATCTCCCAGGAATCTTAGCAACAGCCATCCCCAGAAAAGGCTCTGCCAGCTGGAGCGGGGATGAGTCAGCAGAGGGCTGGCGGGGGAGGGGCAGCTCCGCCCCTGGCCTGGCCTCCCCCTTCTCCTGGGAAGGTCTCCAGGCCTAGCCTGGCCTGGCTGCTGTTCCTGGGTCACTGCCTTGGCACCGGGGGCCGAGAACACATTCCTGGAACCGGCCAGCACAGACGACTAAAGGGCTTTTCCTCCTCCTTCTCCTTCCCCCTCCAGTCCCGCCCCACACCCGCCCTTTTATTTTTCCTTCTTGCTGCAGAACCAAAACACCGTGTTCACGAGCCCCGGAATGGGAGCCAAATGGCAAGCATCGAGCGATTGGACACAGGAGCTGCCAGGCCCAAGCAGGCCAGGCAATGAGGACACCTCCTGCCAGCAGCCCAGGGCCCAGTGAGGGGATGTCACACTCTCCTTCCATCTATCCGGGCAAAGGGTCATTGCTCAGGGCTCCTGGGAACAGGAGTTCAAGGTGATGGCTGCTGGGGAGGTAGGGGCTGTGTCACTCAGCCCGGATAGCTGAGGCAGAGGTTGCAAACACCGGAGGGGAGGGCGACCGAAGGAACGGAACAGAAGATTCATCATGACGTCATTGCCTGAGAGCATCAAGTTCACCTTCACTGAATGCTCTGGAGTGGCAGAACTGTCTTTTACAGATGGGGAGGTGAAGATGCAGACAGGAGAGCCATGGGGCCCAAGGTCATCAGCAGATACAAGCCCCGGCCCTAGATGAAGTGAAAGCAAGCTACCGCCGACTTGGATTAAAGACAGGTAGCCCTTGCCTTGTTCCCCAGACTCCACCTACCCCTGGTGTGCCATGTCCATACAAAACCAAACAGAAATAAAAACAAAACAAAGAGCTAGCGAAATCTCATCCCTGTCCTCAAACAGATCTCAGCTAAGAGCCATAGGTGGCGTCTCTGCAGCCTTGGTGAAGGCTGTCTTGAGCTCGGCCCAGCCCAAATCCCTGGCCTCTTTACTGGAGGCAGGAAATGAATAAAAGCTAAATGAGTTTGGAAATGCCAGGAGGCAGTGTTTATCCCCTTCCCCCACCCCCTCCCCTTGGCAAGGACCGTGTAAAGTTACAGTTTAATCTTGGAAATGCCAGACAGCTGTTCCCCGTTGCTAAGAGACTGGCCCACATTATGCAGATGTCAGAGACCTCAAATGTCTGCCGGAAATTACTGATCATGTTGGAGGAGCAGAGGGGCCTTCTCTCGGCCAGGGAAGCGCAGCAGGAGACCCCCTGGGGATAGCAGAAATACGGAGTCCACCCCTCCCTGCCTCTTCCTCAGAGTCTTTGGAACCCAGGCTTCTGGGCTGGTCCTGACTCCTGGCCCCTTTCTCCTTTCTGTCTCCTCCTACACCCCTACCTCTATCCTTCCAGGACAAGGTACACTGACCCCCATTTCCACCCCCAACTCCAGTTTTCCTTCTGGAACAGCTTTCTACTGTTCAGTGTCCCTCTGTGTGTCTTCTGGTCTTCTCTGCTGCTTGGACAGCACAGAGCTGGCCCAGACTGATCAGGGAAGCAGCCGCGGCTGAAAGAGGGTGCTCTCCCACTCCAAGAGCCTCCCTCACCTGGAACTGGAAGTGGACATAGACGTGTGTGTGCATAGAACACATTTTCCCCAACCTTCCACATCGAGAGGAAACCCGAAGGGAAGGCCATCACCATGGCTACCAAGTTGCTGAATCACTGGTCCCAAGGGAAGGGGGACTGCCATGTGGGTGAGGGGTGGAGAGGAGCAGAGGAAAGCCCCATACTCAGAACCTTGATTGAAGAGTCAGTGGTGGAGGTGACCAGAGGGCTAGAGAAGGGCACGGATTGGCTGCCAGGCAGGGCCAAAGCAAGCCATGGCACAGACTGGGTTTTCAGAAACACCTCTAGGTATTGCTGAGTTGCAGAGGGAGGGAAGGCTTGGAAGCCTGAGTATGGTGGTGTCAAGCGACTAAGTCTCCTAAGAGCCCACAGAAGTGCCCTGAAGGCAGAAGTGACATCTCTGCCCGTGCATCCAGGTGCCCCTGTCCTCCCTTCTTCCTTGCTATATAACCTTGGTCTTCCATCAGCCAGAAAGCACCAACCCTATAGAATGAAGACAGGCATACTTTGTGTGCTACGGAAGACGGCTCTAGAGATGAGAATGGTGAGTGTGTGTGTGTGTGTGTGTGTGTGTGTGTGCGCGCGCGCGCGCGCATATTGAAAGGCTTTGGAACCATGAAAGAAGTTTTATCTCGCCTTCCCCCAAAGACTGTGGTAGAGTGGAGGTCAGAAAACCAATGGCCCTCTTGCTTTGCCAGGGAACCCCCGTCTACTCTAGCCTTATTAAGCTAGGCCTAGGCCTCCTTGGTCAGCTTCTCTAGGCCTGCACTTTCCTATAGCCACAGTGGTCTTGCATGGGGAAATTGAGACACAGCAGACAGACCAGATCATTAGCTAATCTCACATTCTCCTACCTCATTCATCCCTGCCCTGGGTTCAAACTCCAGTACAACCTTTCTCCCTGGGAAGGGAAAGTCAGAAACCCCTGGGGTTGGGGGGGGGGGGGGGGGGGGGGGGGGGCAAATAACCAAACCTCCTTAGCTCTCATTTCCCCTTTACACAATGGAACCCCACAGATATCTTAGAGCAATAAGTGAGTGACCCAAGTGACCCACCCTCCCCTGCTAATCTCACTATGTCGGTACATTAGGGTTCTTTTACTGGGGGCAGCTGGTTCCCAGAGGTACCAGGCCTTAGACCGGGGAAGAGGGGGATACCCGGGACAGCAGTCATCTGCACCTCCACTCTTCTCCTCCAGAGACCCGCTGCTCCCCCATGTGGTTTGAAAAGGCTGTCTGACAGAAGCCAGGGAGAACTCTAAAGGGCAGGTACCAGCCAAGAAAAACTGAGAGGCAGGGCAGGGAAGATAATCATTCAAAAAGGGACTTCGGGAGAGTAGTGTGCTCATGTGCAAACACACACACACACACACACACACACACACCGATACATAGAAACTGCTAAGCCAGAAGGAGCTCGTCTGCCGGTGGGCCGGGCTGAGTCCCTCTGGCTCTGGTCCTTTTGACCTCACTTGGTGAAGGAGAAGAGACAGCTGCTCTGTCTGGCCTTTGTTTCTCCCCAAAAGGCCTCTCCCATCCTGGTCTCGAGATCTCTGGCTCTCCCCACCACACTACTGCTCTTTCTCACCTTCTCCCTTCTCTCTCTCCCCACCCTGTCCTTTCCTAGAAGTGAATTTCTTGCTTTCTCATCCTTTCTTCTCAAAGCTCACAATCACATTCAGCTGCCTTTCCTCTCTTCCGGTGCCCTCCTCCACCCCATCCCCCCCTTCTCTCTCCCTTCCTTCTTCACTTCCTCCCCCCTCCTCCTTCCCCTTTCTTCCTTTCCCTCCCCAACTCTCTCCTACTCTCCCTCCCTCCCCTACTCTCTCCTTTCATGTCTTCTCTCCCCTCACCTAGACAAGATACCTGAAGTCCCCAGATAAACAAAGCCAGGTCAAGATCGAGCATCAAGCCCTTGTCGGTCCTGGTCTGTTAGAGTCTAGAGACCAAGGTCAATGCTGAGTGGATAGTCAGCCGACCCTGACAGCCACCTGGAACTCCACCTCCTCACCTCCAGAGACTCCTGTGCCAGGTCACCTGCCTCCCACAGACACCTGCCTGGCTCCTAGCACCTGCTGCCTGAGTTCCAGGTTAAGCCAGGTACAGCTGAGTCCCTAGCCTTTCCTGCCACTAGGTTAGGAACCTCCCTGGCTCCTCCATCCAGTGCAGAGGATGGAGGCGAGAAGAAGACAAAAATAATAATAAGAAGAAGAAATCCTTAGCCTTAACAGCCTTGAACGGAAGGAAAATGGTCGGGAAATGGGTTGTCACCATGGGCGAAGCATATGTCATGCAAAAACAGAATTCAGCAGACTGAGTTTAAATCTTTTTTTTTTTTCAAGACAGGGTTTCTCTGTGTAGTCCTGGCTATCCTGGAACTCACTCTGTAGACCAGGCTGGCCTCGAACTCAGAAATCCGCCTGCCTCTGCCTCCCAAGTGCTGAGATTAAAGGCGTGTGCCACCACCGCCCAGCTGGAGTTTGAATCTTGATCCTGAATACTCTTAATAAATAACCCTGAGCACAATACTCCTTGTCCCTCAGCATCCACATCTGTAAAATGGGGGCATAAAGGGGCCAGACTTTACTTGGTTGTGGTGAGGATGAGCAGATAAAGGTATAGAACATTTTGACACCTGGGTGGAGGCAGCTCTGAGCCCCACCCCTCCCTGGGAAAATGGAAAGCTTCCAGGAGGATTTGGGACTTGTTTCCTGTCTTGGAAGATGGAAATAACACGTTTTCGGTTGACACCAGGAGGTGTGCGCATCACTTTGAAGACACTGTCTTTTGAATTCCCCAGACACTCCAGGGGGCGGCTCTTCCTTTATTCCTATCTCAAGGGAGAAGAAGTTGAGGCTCAGAAAGGCTAGACAATTTGCCCCAAGTCACACAGCAAAGTGAAGAAACAAAATCCTTAATGCCTCTGCTGTGGCTACGGCAGTGACAGAGATTGTGGAAAATAAAGGGCAAGTCTTGGTGCCCCAGCTCTAGCTATTTCTTGGACTTGGGACTCCATTTGGGGGGTTATGAAGAAACCCCGCAGGAGAGGGTGAAGGGCAGGAGAGGCTACAGGGGTGGCCAGTGATTTCACTCTGCCCTATGGCATGACCAAAACCAGGTCCTGAACCAGCTTGTCCAGGGTCACCCAGGAGCCGGGGGGGAGGGGGAGTGAGAAGGGATGCTCTCTCTAATCAAGGCCAAGGCAAGTTTGCCTCCTGCCTTAAATCAGACCCAGTTCTCTTGGTCTCCTGTGGATCTCAGTTCCCAGCCTGCTTCAGCTTCTGGCCAATGGCCAGACTTTTCGCTGGGGTGATGCAGTGAGGAGGAAAGAAGGTGGGAGTCACAATCCCATCTCTAGAGCGCTGGGTCTCTGGTGTGAAGTCCTTTCTACACAAATAATCCCCAAATCCCCTCCCACCCCACATACATTCTGATCCTTTCCTACCGGAGTTATGCAATGGAGATCATTGTTCCTGTCAGGTTACCACCCGAAATTACAAAGGGGTCTGGGGCGGGACCGCGGGAGATGTTATCCTAAAGAACAGAGGGAGCCCATTCAGTTCCAGTAGGGGAGAGGTGAGCTGGTGAACTTAACAGGTGTGTGGATGCTCCCTAGCCACCTCCACCCTCCAGCCACCTCCCTCCAGCCATCTCAGATTACACTGAGTAGTGCTTTCAAACGGAACTCCACTGTTTCCATGGCAACTCAGCCACGTGGTTGCACCTCAGAAGCTGGGGTAGAGGCAGTGAGGAGGTGAAGGGCAGCTACAGGGGGCACAATACTCCTGCAAGATGAGGGCAGAGTGAAGTGATCCGTGGGTCCGGTCCTGTTGTCCCTTCTGCTCCTCACCCTCATCTCTAGGACTCCGGTGGAAGCCACACTGAACACCAAATGCAGACAGAGATGCTCTGGGACAAAGAGGCAGCCAGAGCTAGGCCCCAAAACATGACCTTGATCTTCCATTATGCGTGCAACGGCCACGGACTTGACAGATGCCCCATTTCCCACCCCCAGCCCCACACCCCCGGCACCTTCAGGCTCTTCCACAGAGGCTGAGGGCACCTGGGGTAACTTCCTGGTCCCTAATCCTCATCTTTGAGATAAGTACATCTGCCGTGATGCTTGGGCAAATGTACACATGTAGGATGACACACACAGAGGTCCAGAGTGACCCTAGGGGTGCTCAGCTCACCTGTCAGGCAGGGCTCTACCAGGGTGTACAGAGCCCTGTCATTCACTAACTCTGGTCTTGATGGATCTTCCCTGACATGACCCTAAGCAGGAGACTACGAATAGCCCTTCCCTCCTTCCAGAGATACCAGTTTCCCTGCATGCATTTCTTTCTGCCTTGAGGCTCTGGTATAAGCCACTACCTCCCTTCCAGCCTTCCTCCCACACCCAGCCTCCCCCATCCATCAACAAGGGTGAGCTCAAAGCTCCCCCCCACTCAGCTCTGAAATACTGACTCAACAAATCTCCCTCTACTGCAGCAAATGCTCCTGCCCACACCTCCTCCTTAAGCAGCCCCTCCCCCTTCTTTCCTTTGTCACCTCAAGTCGCAGTGCCTGCAAGGCGTGGAGAGGGTGGCTTTCATTATTCTTTTTCTTTATTTTTATCAAAGGTTTAGGTTTCTGTTGTTGTTAGGATTTTTTTTTTTAAAAAAAAAAAAAATTGTGTTTCCCTTGAGACAGTGCAGGCTCTGAGCAGGCTCCTCTTGTTTCCATGGTGACAGCAGCTGGCTCACATGTGTGGTTGCTATAGAAACTAGGATGGTTCTCTCTTCTCACATTCTCGTCCTTCCTCAGCCACCTCACCACCCCCTCCTTCTTCTTCACAGCACTTGGGGTGCAAAGAAAGGACCATGAGAAGCTCCAAGCACCTCAGGAGCCAGCCAGGCCCTGCCTCCGGATGTTTCATTGTGCCTAGGGGATGCCTCCCCATAAGCTTTCTAGCCTCCATAAAAGGAGGCAGGAGGGCACAGACAACCTGGAGTCCCCCACACAAAAAGAGCTCACTAATAAACATTATTCTTCTGCTAGGCAGGTGGTCAAGTTCCAGGACGAAGCCAACCCAGGTGTGGGCCTTGGAACCTCTCCAATGGTGCTGTGTGCTTCTTGCCAGCACAGGGACATAGGCAAGAAAGGGCAGCGTTCTTTCTTAGGAGGAAGTGGGTGGTGGCAGAGCTGGAGAGAGAGTCAGGCACACTCCGGGAGCACTGGCAGCAACTGTGTGGTATGAGTGCTTCCCACTGTCAATGGAAGGGAAGAACCCTGCCTTTTGGACATCGGTGAAGCCTCAGATTCTGGAGGAGAGCAAACAGGGAAAGAGGGGAAAGGGGCCAACCATGAAACACTCACAGTGAGACAGGGTCTGGCTGTAATATCCTAGCTGGCTTGCAAATACATACATAGATACATAGACACATAAATAGATACAAAGATAGATACATAGATAGATACATAGATACATAGATAGATAGATACATAGATACATAGACACATAAATAGATACAAAGATAGATAGATAGATAGATAGATAGATAGATAGATAGATAGATACATAGACACATAAATAGATACAAAGATAGATAGATAGATACATACATACATACATACATAGACACATAAATAGATCAAAGATAGATACATAGATAGATAGATACATAGATACATAAATAGATACAAAGATAGATAGATAGACACCTAAATAGATACAAAGATAGATACATAGATAGATACATAGATAGATAGATACATAGATACATAGACACATAAATAGATACAAAGATAGATAGACAGATAGATAGATAGATACATAGACACATAAATAGATACAAAGATAGATAGATAGATACATACATACATACATACATAGACACATAAATAGATCAAAGATAGATACATAGATACATAAATAGATACAAAGATAGATAGATAGATAGACACCTAAATAGATACAAAGATAGATACATAGATAGATACATAGATACATAGATAGATAGATACATAGATACATAGACACATAAATAGATACAAAGATAGATACATAGATAGATAGATAGATAGATAGATAGATAGATACATAGATACATAAATAGATACAAAGATAGATAGATAGATACATAGATAGATAGATAGATAGATAGATAGATAATACATACATACATACATACATACATACATACATACATACATAGATACATAGATAGATACATAGATACATAGATACATAGATAGATCATAGATAGATAATGGAAGAGGTGCTCAGGTCATGTAGTTAAACTGGAGAATCTGAAATTCAAGATAATCCTCAGATGCTTATCGAGCTTGAAGCCAGCCTGGGTTGTACGAGACCCTGTCTCAAACAATGACAAAAAGCTAAGAAACATACTCATTCCATTGATCTCAGAAAAAAAGGAAAAAAAAGATTCAGATGTGGCCAGAGTCAAGCAAAACCCTCAGTTTTCCTCAATACATGCTACAGCAGGCAGGAGAACCTGCATTTGATTAACCTGCATTGTCACACACTAAGGTCCAGAGAGAGACAGTAAATACCCAGTGGTCACACAGCAAGTGGAGACACAGAGGAGCTAGAGCTCTTGAGTCTGAGCAGGAGAGAAAGGATTCCCCAGGTAAGAGTGGACCAAAGTGAAAGATGCTGGTCTATGCCCTATATTAAGGTTGACAGCAGTGTCAGGGGTTCACAGACTCAGGCCCATAGCCCACATGGGAGTCCCTCCTCTTAGTACCCCAGCCCCCTGAAGGTAGGTGCTGGCACCTTCATTCCCATCATTCACCCTGTCTGTCCTTCAGGCCTCAGATGGGAATTTGACTCATTAAGAGAAGACAAAGTGCCTGGGAAATGTCTGGAAACTGCCTTCAGACAGACAGTGCCAGAGGGGAACGTTCCAGCTCCTCTCCTGCCAGGCAGAGCAGGCAGAAGCATTCTCAAGGTCAAAGAAGACATCATGTAGATAGATCCTTGTCCTCAGCCAAGGGCAAGCTTCTGGTTATCTCCCTCTACCCGCAGCAAACACACGAGTTGTGACCCAGACACAGGGGGAAATGGAGCGGAGAGAAGGCCCCAGTGACTGGGAGGAGCCAGTTGCTACCCTAGACTATAGGAGCCCAGGGGTCTTCCTTATATCCCTGGCCCCGTTGATGGACAAACAGGCTGCAAGAAAGGCAAGGGCCAGCCCAGGCTCATCCCAGCTGGTGAATCCTGCCAACTCTGGTGGCAGAGAGACAGAGAACAAAGAAATGCCCAGGAGGGAGAGGGAATGCTAGGGCAAAACCCCTCTGCCACCAGACATAAGGGCTGCCTGGAGTTTTCTAGGTTCTTCAGCCTTTAGGCCACCAGAGTTGACAGTGATAGGCTAAAGGTCAGGGGTAGGGAGATGCATAAGAGGGGAACATAGCCGGGTGGTGGTGGTGTGCGCCTTTAATCCCAGCACTTGGGAGGCAGCAGAGGCAGGTAGATCTCTGAGTTCGAGGCCAGCCTGGTCTACAGAGTGAGTTCCAGGACAGCCAGGGCTATGCAGAGAAACCCTGTCTCAAAAAAAAAAAAAAAGAGGGGAACATATATGTTAAGGGAAGCACACTTGATACTTTGTAACAAATACAAAGCTGATGGGCTAGGGATGTAGCATGGTCAGCTGTACTTGCTTAGCATGAAGCCTGAGTTCAGTGTTCCTAGTACCTCATTAACAAGGTGTGGCCCTGCACTTATAATCCCAGCACCGAGAAAGTAGATCTAGGAAGATCAGGAGTTCAAGATCATCTTCCTTGGCTACATAGCAGCTTTGAGGCTATCAGAGCTACGAGAGACTCTACCTTACGAGGAGTAGGGTAGATCTAGAGAAAGTACATTGGTTAAGGCTGAATACTCAGAGGGCTGAAGCCATAGCTCAGCAATTAAGAGCTCTGGCTGTTCTTTCAGGGTACCTGGGTTCAATTCCCAGCACCAACATGGCAGCTCACAACTGTCTATAGCTCCAGTTCTAGGGGATCTGGCACCTTCAGATGTACATGGAAGCAAAACATCAATGCACATTAAAAAAAAGATGGGGGGGCTGGAGAGATGGCTCAGTAGTTAAGAGCATAGACTGCTCTTCCAGAGGTCCTGAGTTCAATTCCCAGCAACCACATGGTGGCTCACAACCATCTGTAATGGAATATAATGCCCTCTTCTGGTGTGTCTGAAGACAGCTACTGTGTACTCATATACATACAATAAACAAATCTTTAAAAAAAAAAAAAAAAAAGATTTTATCTTCAGATGCCAGGGCAATGTGGTTGTGACACCTATCACCCCACTGATCACCAGAGCTGATCTGGCTGATCTGGCTGACTAGACAACTGTCTCCCTCCCTCCCTGTTCCATCTACATCTCTCCTGAAGCTACACATAGTCCTCAAAGGGGGTGAGCTTTCCTAAATAGAGGAGGACTGGTCTGGTCAAGGATAGATAGTAGCTGCACGCCCCTGCTGAAACCTCCAAACAGCTCTCAAGGATTCATACTACTCTTTCAGAGTCTTGAGTTCAATTCCCAGCCACCAATCTATCCTGGGATCTGATGCCCTCTTCTGGCATGCAGGTGTACATATAGATAGGACACTGATGCACATAAAAATAAATAAATAAATCTTTAAAAAGAATTTAAAATTTTTTTTTTAAAAAAAGCAAAGCACTGGTTGCTCTTGCACAAGATCTGGCTTCAATTTGAAACACTCACATGGAGGCTTACAACCATGTGTAACTCCAGTTCTAGGGGCTCCAACGCTCTCTTCCAGCTTCTGCAGGCACCATACACACATGTATGCCGTAGTGCACAAACATGCATGCATGGAGGCAAAACACTCATACACACAAAATACTTCTTTTTATTTTTTCAATTAAAAACAGTAGAGGGAAATGTGTGCCCCGTTACCTCTACATAGAACAACAATGACCAGCCCTGAGGAGTATCTGACATCTGTGAGGTCTAAATAAGCCCATGACGCCCCCAGCGGTTCTGCCTAGTTCTAATGATGCTTTAAAAACTACTCACTTCCACTTCCCCCACCTTCCAAATTCTGCTTTGCTCCCAGCCCCTGCCGCAAGGCTCAGCTTCATGCCGTTTGCAGCATACCACACTACTTCTATTCTGGTTGCTCCTTTATTCTTGCCCTTGCTTCTGTGCCCTTCCATCGGCTTTGAACATGTCCTTCCTGTCTGAGCTCATCTGCCAGCTCTGCTAGCCTTCTCAGGCTCCTCCCTTTTCCTGTCAAGGCCTTCCATGATCACCGTCAGCATGTCCTTCTTCAAGGGCCTGCCACGTCAGCTCACCTGCCTCCTGGAGGCTCGCTGCCCTCTCTTTTCCTTCCTGGTTTTAGACAGTACCTGACTAAGTTAGGCATGCCCTCAGCCTACTCTACAAGCCTTGAGTTCTTTGAAGTGGAAAGGAAGGGATGGGTTCCTAAGGCTGCCGGAACAAACTGTCACACACACACACACACACACACACACACACTGGGTGGCTTGAACAGGCACTTAGGCTCTGGAAGCTGCAAGTCTGACACCAAGGTGCTGGCAAAGCCACACTCAACATTCGAGATCTAGAGAAGCCTTCCTCTTCCTCCTTCCTCTCCCTTCTCCCTCCTCCCTCTGATGGCTGCCAGCAGGCCTGGGCCTTTACCTTATTCCAAACCCATGTCTCTCCTGCTCCTGTGGGCTTCTCCCTATGATTCTGGGTTGAGATTTCCCTGTTCATATGAAAACATCCATCTTTGTACTACAGATCCACTGTGGCCCCAGCTTCACCTAATTGCTCCTGCAAAGGCTTTTTTGTTTATGACTAATGACCACATTTCTGACTTCCAAGTGGACAGGAACACACTGCTTGACCCATAAAACTATGTGTCCCTCAAATCTGCTTTGCCTCCTTGTGTTTCCCCATGATCCTAGAGATTGAACACAGGGTCTTATGTGCACTTGACATGTGCTCTGCTGTGTAGCAATGCCCTTACAACTTCCTCTCCTCCCCACCCACTTCACCCACCCAAGACGGGGTTTCTCTGTGTACCCCTGGCTGTCCTAGAACTCACTCTGTAGCCCAGGCTGGCCTCAATCTCAGAAATCTGCCTGCCTCTGCCTCTCAAGGACTGGGATCAAAGGCGTGTGCCTTCTCCTGGATGGCTTCTTAGCCAGCTGTTTGCCAGCTCTAGTCTCCACCATGCAAACACATACCCCGCTCTATTGTTTAAGCGTATCCTAGTGCAGGTGAGTCTTCCGAGGAGCAGAGCACACGGGACTGCAGACAGCATTGTGTCATTCTTCACCAAGCTGTGCTCTGCATGCAGGTACATACGCACACAGCCACGCACACGTTCATACACACACGCTTGTACACACTCGGGTACACAATCACAGAGCCATGCACACACTCAGGGGCACACAGTTACACATGCACACACAGATGCATGCTCACAACGGCTAAGCCCTGCCAAGGCCACCAGAGCTATCAGCCAGCCCCCAGCTCTCTCTTGTCTCTCAGCCTTTGCACAGCTGTAACTCTTCCATGT
The DNA here is from genome assembly GCA_019843815.1 of Montemys delectorum. Lineage (NCBI taxonomy): Eukaryota > Metazoa > Chordata > Mammalia > Rodentia > Muridae > Montemys > Montemys delectorum. The sequence goes on from JADRCD010232331.1 coordinate 40,204, forward strand.
CTGTCCCTTCCTTACCTGGATAGCTGTTGGCTTCTCCCTAGGGCCCACCATCTCTAGGGTACAGTCCCCACCCTCACAACCTTCCAGACTGAGTCAGGAGGCCATTTTCTGGAGACCTGTCTTCCCTTTGCCTTCTACCCACTCTGGGGAACTACTCCGGAACCAGCTGGGCTGCATGCATTCCTTCTCTGAGCCTGGAGGCACCCCCAGAATACTGTCAGTACAGAAAAGAATGAAGAATATGTGGACAAGTGACATTTACCTACTAGACCCTTGGGCACTCTTTTGACCTGAAATCCCCTACTCGCTACTGGACTTGGCACCCAGAGGGACTCACTGGGACCCTCTGCCTCCTCTAGACCTTCCCACTCACGGCTTTGTCACTTCTCCCGCCCTCTACACGTCCTCAAACAGCCTTCATCATGCTATCACCCCATCTCTCTTCTCTCTCTTTCCTTCGCTTAGGCCGGTCACTGAGCTGCCTCTCTGAGCTGGTCTTTGCTTCTGTAATTGGATTAGATTTGTGTACGTGCTGTTTTGGGGTGTTGCCATGATCTGAGTTCCACAGGAAAGCAGCCCCAGTCCCCTGAGAGACGATACTCTACCTGTGCCATCCCACCTCCCGGGAGCAACACCTCAGGGGCACCCATGGGGGTTTGCTGGGAGCACCCACTTGTGCAATGCCCCTCAGGGCTCATTGCTGGCAGCAGAGGAGCTGGTGGGAGGAGAAAGTCTCTCTCGTGGAGCATTCCTATAGGATAGTGTTCTCGGAGCAGCAGCAGCAACAGCCCAAAGGCCCATGTGCAGGCAAGGAGAAAAGATTTCAGATAGCCTGGGCCCATGGAGACTCAGGAATCAAAACTAATAGGGTCTCCCCTGCCTAGATGACAGAATTGCCCAGAGCTAAGGGCCCAGATGGAAGAACTTTGCCATTATCCATTCTTCACCTGACTCCTTTTTCTGGTGGCCTTGAAGGCAGGACGTCACCTGTCCACACTCCTGAGGCCCAGCTTCTGAAGCTGTGTCAAGCATCTCTCCCACATGGAAGCACCCAGTGACCACAGACTTCTTTTGATGCTCCTTTCTCTCCTGCCCTCCAACACGCCATCAAGAACGGTCGCTTGCGTTTTCTGAAGGCCGCCATAGGGCCTGTACCTTGCTAGCCTCTTGCACCTCGGTGACTCCAATAGCTTGGAGCAAGCCCTGCATTCTTCCCATCCTCAAATCACAATGGGACCGTTGGGTCCGGAAGCCAAGTCCTATCAGGCTTCTTGATGTCCCACAGCAATGTGATGACAGTTGTCACAGCTTACACTCAAAATTGCTCTTGTCTTGTTAAGATCCTTTCGTGGAGCTGAGCGGTCATGGTGCAGCCTTTCTTTAATCCCAGCACTGGCAGATGGATCTCTTAGTTTGAGGGCAGCCTGGTTTAACAGAGCAAGTTCCAGGATAGCTAGAGCTACACAGGGAAGCCCTATCTGGGGAGGAAAAAAAAAAAATCCTCACATGGATTCCCACGGAACTCAAGAGGAAGTTCACAGACGTCATTTTGAGAGCTTTGTTGTGAGCTCTATCAGGAGGTGGAGCTTTTTTCTAAGGCATAATCTAATCCCTCCTGTTAATATTTCTTTGTAAAGGTAGTATCTTATTTAACCCAGACTGGCCTTCAATTGGATATGTAGCCAAGGATAGCCTTGAACTCCTGATTCTCCTGCCTCTACCTCTTAAGAGCTGGGATCATGGACATGCAACGCTATACCTGCCTACTTTTTTCATTAGCATCTTAAGCAATCCCTGTTCCCACACCTCTTGGTTTTCTCCAGTATAAAAATCTGAAGGTGCTAAAAGTCCTTCAGTCCATCCACCCATGTTTTGCCTCTGTTTCCTCAAGGAAGTTCACCTCCTGCAGATGCTGTTGCTTTAGTATAGAAATCCTGCCTCCTTGGGCAATTTGGCAATCCTTCCCAGCTGACATCTCAACTCCCTCAGCCTGATGTACCAAAGGCAGCCCGAGCTCTCCCTGTTGCTGTAGCTCCAGCCAGCCTCCATTTTGTATTCGAGGCACGTTCACTGCTTTGATGAAATGGTAACCATTTTCTAGAAGCCTCACTCCTGCCTGCATTATTCATGGGTTCCTCTCTGCTACCAACCGGCATAGGCTGATTTCACCACCCCATTCAGAGAGAGAAAAGGTAAAGGCCCTGGTGAATGACACCCAGTCCCCCCCTCCAGCCTTTTCCTCCCTGCCTTTTAAATGTAAAGGATTAAGAAGAGAGACCTTACTGGCCTCAGGTTCCCCATAGGCCTGTGATCATCTGTCGCTTCTAGGTCGCTTCTCGTCCTGTCCCCTTGCCTACTCCACCAGACTAGCACACTGGGCAAGGGCTCTAGAGAGCTAAGCAATGAACTGGGAAGGTTCATTTCACCAATTAAAGTCAGTACTCACCAAGCCCAGCTGCCCTCTATCCCTGGTGGTCTGCCTAGCTCATCCTTGAACACAGCAGGACCACTAGATGTGGGAATACCAGAAGGCCCTCCCCTCTGAGTTGTGTGCCTACTCCACTGGCCTTGCCTTTTGTCCTGCCCCAGGGCTGTGACAAGCCACCTTGAGCGGCTGGCAAGGCTGAGTCCTTGGTCTTCTGCTTATAGTCCAATAGCTCGACCCATTCCTTCGGCAGGAAACGGATGTCAGACAGGAACTTTCCTAAGAATAGATGTCAATCTTGTCCTCCTTTTGGGCTCCCACTGGGATGAGTGGCCTGCTGTCTTGCCTAGGTTTTCCTCAGCCCATCCCTCATTGCTTCCACCTGCAGCTTAGTCCTGAACACCAAGTCATACATCATGTCACGACAATGTCATGTTATAGCCCCTTCCTTGGAGATGGGGAGCCATGAGACTGGCTCCAAAGCTCCCTGCCCAGCAGCCGCCTAGCTTTTTTTGTTGCACACCTAGTCAGAAGGTTCCAGACAGGGCCTAACTAAGCTGGAGGAAGCAGTCACGCCTCATGCTTATTTGGCCTTCCAATCTTTGAATTTGCTCTGTAATAGTTTCTTAGGTTAGAGGCTCTGCATCTCCCTTCTGGGTAAAAAAAACTCAGAGATGTCAAAATAACCAGTCAAGTATGATGGCAAACACCAGCCATCCTAGCACCTGGGTAGTGGGGCCAAGAAGATCCTCAGCTATATAACCAGTTCCAGACCAGCCTGGGCTACATGAGACCCTATCTTAAAAAAGAAAGAAAGAAAGAAAGAAAGAAAGAAAGAAAGAAAGAAAGAAAGAAAG
>JADRCD010232332.1:19389-29595 GCA_019843815.1 Montemys delectorum
CTCCTTCTCCTTCTCCTTCTCCTCCTCCTTCTCCTTCTCCTTCTTCTTCTTCTCTCCCCCTCCTCTCCCCTCCTCTTTCCTTTCCTCTCTTCTCCCTTTCCTTCCCTCCCCTCCCCCTTCCCTCCTTTCTCTTCCCCTCTCCTCTCTTTTCCTCTCCTCTCTTCTCTCCTCTCCTCTCCTCTCTTCTCCTCTCCTCTCTTCTCTCTTCTCCTCTCCTCATGGTCTCAAGCTTAAGGAAAACTAAACCTTCCCTTGTCTTCTCCCCTGCTATTATTGGCTGTCAACATCGTTATTCACCAATCAAAATCAACTTGGGGGCAAGGTCTTGGGGCTATGTGAAGACTCCAGGTTTTGGGGGGCCTGCACTTAGCATTACAATAGACAGTAAAAGAGAAAACCGCAACAGAATGTGCATCAGGTTTTTGCTTTCTCCTGAAAGCTCCCCAGAATTTTTAGAAGGAGGAAAAAAAAATCAGCGTCGAGAAAAACAGGATGGGAAGCCGCAGCCATAAGAGGGCTGGTGGTGACTAAGCTGGGGTTGGGGGGAGGTGTTGTGGGCGGGTGGGGTGGGGGCGTGAAGCCAAGTCCAGGGCGGTGGTGTGAAGGTTGAGCACCAGTGACTTACACAGTGGAGTCTGCCAGAGACAAAGTGGGTGGCTGCCAGGGTCCCTCTGCAGTTGGGGTGGAGCTAAAATAAGGCCTGGCAGAGGAGCTAGGCAGGAACCAGTCAGATTCCTAAGTTTCCCTCCCATTACCCACCCCACCCTCCTGTTCTAGAAGACAAACTGTAAAATTAATCTCTGGCCTGGGAAGTGTGAGGCAGTGATGAAGCTGTTGCTGCAATCTTGGCGACTGAGCAGGTAGGAGCAGGAGGCTAACCTGGGCTACATAGCAAGACCCTGTCTCAAAAACAAACAAAACAACTCCCACCCCAAAGTTTAAAAACAATAACAAAGAAAAAGAAAAATAATGAACTGGATGTAGTGGCAGATATCTGGAATCTGAGCACTTGAGAAACTGAAGCAGGAGGATTGCTGTGAATTCGAGGCTACTTTGAACTACCTTGTAGAACCATATCTAAAAAAAAAAAATTAAAGAGGCTGAAGAGATGGGTTAGCAGTTAAGAACGCTTGCTGATCTTATAGAGGACTCAGGTTTGGTTTCCTGGTAACATCCACCTAGAAGTTCACAATTGCCTATAACTCCAGTTTCAGAGAGTCCAGAGTCCATTTCTGTCCTCTGAGGCCCCCAGGACATGCGTGTAATGCACACACATACATGCAGGCACTCTCACATATACATAAAATTAAATTAAGAAAATAGAAAGGAAGATGCAAGGTGTTTTAAGAGCTGAACATGAAAATAGGACCTTTGTGCTGTTGGAACGATATAGAGAAGATCAGCATGGCCCCTCTACAAGGATGACACACAAATTCGTGAAGACCTTTGTGCTGTTGGAACGATATAGAGAAGATCAGCATGGCCCCTCTGCAAGGATGACACACAAATTCGTGAAGCATTCCATATTTTTTACAAATACAGAGGTGGATGCTCTCAGCCATCCATTGGACTGAGCACAGAGTCCCCAATGGAGGAGCTAGAGAAAGGACCCAAGGAGCTGAAGGGGTTTGCAACCCCATAGGAGGAACAGCAATATGAACTAACCAGTAAGTACCCTCAGAGCTCCCAGGGACTAAACCACCAACCAAAGAGTACACATGGAGGGACCCATGGCTCCAGCCAGATATGTAGCAGAAGATGGCCTTGTCAATCATCGATGGGAGGAGAGGCCCTTTGTCCTGTGAAGGCTCTATGCCCCAGTGTAGGGGAATGTCAGGGCCAGGAAGTGGGAGAGGGTGGGTTGGTGAACAAGGAGAAAGGAGAGAGAATAGGGGGTTTTCAGAGGGGAAATCAGGAGAGGTGATAACATTTGAAATGTAGATAAAGAAAATATCTAATAAAAATTTTAAAAAAAGAAAGAAAAGAAAATAGGACATTCGAATTGCCCCAGTCCTTGTAGTTACTCAGTGTGAGCTCACCCTGCAGGGAGGGTGTAGAGGTTGGCCAGCTTAATGAAAACACATAAAAACCTGGCATACTTCGGTTCCCAGCAAATCGCCACCCAGACCACTCTGTGGTGAAGCTCTAAGTGGACAGCCCACGTGTCCTCAGAGCTGCCAAAAAGCCTCTAGGCACTGCCCTGAGGAGAGAACCAGGAAACACCTCACAGCCTGGGGAAACCTGAGAGTCAGACAGAGACCAGAACAAATACAATAGGCAACCTGGAAGAAACAGATAAGGTGCTGGGAGGCGTGTGTGCATGAGAGAGAGAGAGAGAGAGAATATGTGTGGTGTATGTGTGAGAAAGTATGTGTGTGTATGTGTGAGAAAGTTTCTGTCTACATGTATGTGCGTGTGTGAGAGAGTATGTATGTGTATGCATTGTGTAAGAGAGAAAGTATGTGTATGTGTGTGTGTGTGAAAGAGTATGTATGTGGATGTGTGTGAGATAAAGTGTGTGTGTGTGAAAGAGAATGTGTGTGTATGTATGTGTGTGAGAAAGTGTGTATGTACATGTGTGTATGTGTGTGTGTGAGAGAGAATGTATGTGTATGTATGTATATGAGAGAGAAAGTGTTTGTGTATGTGGGAAAGAGAGAATGTGTGTGTATGAGTGTGAGACAAAGTGTGTGTATGTGTGTGTTTGTGTGTATGTGAGTATGTGCACTCCTGCGAAAAGCTTTTGTTTTTAATTCTAGCACACAGAAGGCAGAGGTGGGCAGATCTCTAAATGTTCAAAGCCATCTTGAGCCACATGTTGAATTTCTGGCTAACCAGGGCTACACAGTGAAACCCTGTTGTGCTCCCTCACCTCTGAAAAAAAAAAGTAAAGATCTGAGTAGGGTGTGGGATACAGCTCTGTAATTCCATACTACAAGATATGAACAGGAAGATCAGGAGTTCAAGGTCAAGACCCTACCTCCAAAAAAAAAAGGGAGGGGGGAGAAGGAAAAAGAGAGGAAAGAAGGGAGGCAGGCCCGATCACTTTAAAAAAGTAAAATAACAATAAAAGTTTGGAAGACCAAACTGGGCGGCAAAAGGAGCGAGGAAGGAAGGACAGAGACTGGAAGTCGGAGAGGAGAGGAGGGAGTGGAGTCCAGCCGAGGGGACCTGACAGTAGGTCAACAGTGTTCTAGAAAGAGCAGAAGACCAGAGAGGACCATTGGTTAAACAGACAGACAGACAGGCAGGCAGACAGGCAGGCAGAAAAACAAAACACAAAACCCTGCAGACTGGAGTCCAACAAGGGCTGAGAGTGATGGGGTAAAACTAGCTCACATGAAGGCCTGACACTGTGAAACTTCACACCAGTAAGAAATGAAGGGGGGGTGGAGATGGGGAGGAGGAAGAAGAAGGGGAGAAGGAAGAGAGGGAAAAAGAGGAGGAAGGGGAGGAGGAGGAAGAGGAGGAGAAAGAAGAGGAAGAGGGTTTTATAAGCAACCAGAAAGAAAATGGAAAACTGAAACAAGGTCACTTTCAGACGCCGGATAACACCGACACTCGGGAAAGGCACTGTGTCTTTAAAAGTCTGTGAAAAATCATTTACAAAATGTTTGGACAAAGACACTTTAGAGCTGTGGATCAAGAGTGACAGTTGTGCCTGGTCGTCCAGGGCAGACTAGCAGTTCACCTAGTCCAGAGGCCTGTGAGTCCACAGGTGGACACGGGTTTGGCTGTTATCTCAGGATCCTAGCTTGAGGAAGACACTGTTCAGATGAGCGTGCTGTGCTGGCCCTTCCTGGTCCAGCTAGCCTGGGGCAGGAGCTCCTAGAGGCCCTGTTCTGCCTAAGTCAGCCCACTTCAGCTCTGTCCTACCTTGCAGCCCAGAGATAGGTAGGCACTGAGCTAGGATGCAAGAGCTCGGTCTGTGCCTCCATCTCCAGCTGCCCTGTCCTTGTGGACATCCCTGGAAGAAGGTTCAAAGCAGCTGAGCCAGCCTGTAACTGTGCTCTGTCCAGCCCACCCTGCTAGGTGACTTCATTTATTTGTACCCGAGTTGCCACTCCCTCACCACAGGTACCAATGGCTTCTTGGTTTTTCCAGAACTAAAAAAAGAAGCATGTCACTCCTGGAGACTCTCATAGATGGTAAAACCACAAAGCATTGTGGGGCAAGAGAACTGGAGCATCAGAAGAGAGGGCTGCAGCTCAGTGTTAACATGTGTCTGGCAGATGGAAGGACCTGGTTTCCACTCCCAGAGTCCCACAAGGAGAGGAATGTCCTTTAAAAGAGTCAGAACAGAGGTTCTTTTTGTGGATGTGGAAGATGAAATTCCAAGTAGAATTTCAAAGAGTTGGAAGAATTTTTCTTTCTGGTTTCTTTAAGTGATAGATTCTTACACATTTACACATAAATAAATTTATTTATGTATGAATTTATTTATGTATAAATTATTAATGTATAAATAAATTTATTTATACATAGATAAAACATGATAATTTAGGATGAATGAGAACATTTTAATTTTTTCTTCTGTTTTATTGCATTTTAAGTTTAACTGACATATGAATATTTATAGGGCATAGAAAGAATTTTAAGTAGCAACTCAGAAATATCAGATATTTGATTTATGCTTATCTTTTATCTTTTTTCCCCCTTGGGGGTTTCTCTGTGTAATACTGACTATCTTGGAACTCACTCTGGAGACTAAAAAATAAATAAAAATAAAAATAAAAATAAAAATGAAGGACATAACTGCTCGTAGGTATGGTGGAGGAGAAAGGTTATTGTAGATAAAAGGGAGAACATAGTCAGAGGCAAGGACACCTGGGAGAGACCACAGTGGACATGACCCTGAGCCAAGTAAGGAGGGGGGGGGAAGAGAGGGGAGAGAGGGAAACCAGGTGCAGCATCCAAGAGGGCAAAAGGTGAAAAGAGAAGTGGGTAACCAAGATATTTGGATTATATAGGGAAGAGCCTCTGGGAGAAGGATAGCCCAGTCCCTGAGCTGAAGAGTTTGAGGTAGGGCAAAGGCTATCCCAGACATACCCTTAACCTGTAACAGGTAGAGACCAAAAATGCTGGGAGAACCTGGCAAGCAGCTCCACTTTGACATATTAAATGGGCACCTCGGGCTGGAGAGATGGCTCAGCGGGTAAGAGCACTGACTGCTGTTCCGAAGGTCTGAGTTCGGCTCCCAGCAACCACGTGGTGGCTCACAACCACCCGTAATGAGATCTGACGCCCTCTTCTGGTGCGTCTGAAGACAGCTACAGTGTACTCACATACATAAAATAAGTAAGTAATTCTTTAAAAACAAAAGATTTCTTTCTAAATGGGCACCTCACCCAGGGTTTGAGATATAACCTACACCAGGCTGGCCTCGAACCCAGAGATCCACCCGTCTCCGCCTCTCCAGTGCCGTGTTTAAATGCGTGTGCCATCTTTACCGGCTGATACTTTCTTCTCCTAGAGATTTATTTTTATTATTTTTACTATGTCTGTGTGGGTGGGTACACGCACCTGAATGCAAGAGCCCACGGAGGTCCAAGATGTCAGATCCTCCAGGAGCTAGGGTTACAGGCAGTCATAAGCCACTTGATGTGGGTGCTGGGAGTCGAACTCAGGTCCTCAGGAAGAGCAGCCTGTGCTCTTAAGCACTGAGCCATCTCTATCTGCAGCCTTATTCAATACGTCTAGGTCCTTATTTAATACTGCACACCGCTGCTCCCCTGTCCCCTGCGGCCCTGCCGACTTCTCTCTTCTCCATCTTCTCATGCTTCTTCTTAACTTCTTTTGTTTGTTTGCTTGTTTGTTGCTGTTTTGTTTTTTTTTTCAAGACAGGGTGTCTCTGTGTAGCCCTGGCTGTCCTGGAACTCACTCTGTAGACCAGGCTGGCCTCGAACTCAGAAATCCGCCTGCCTCTGCCTCCCAAGTGCTGGGATTAAAGGCGTGTGCCGCCACCGCCCAGCTCTTCTTAACTTCTTACAGTATCTACAATACCAAGGATCTCGAAGTTTTAGCCGCCCAAAACACATTATGTTCTTAACCCTGATTGAAAGCTATAAAGAATTCATTACAGGGGTTCTTATCTGTGGCTATTTACCAGGTTTTGGAAATAAAGCCAGCTGAGCCCGAGGCTCTCACTTGTAATCCCTGCAGTCAGGAGGCTGAGGGAGTAAGTTAAACCGAATGGAGTCTTACCTTAAAAATAAATAAATAATGTTTTCTAAAGGCCAGTGAGATGCTCAGTAAGTAAAGGTGCTTCGAGCCAAGGCTGACAAGAGCTGGGTTCCTGGGACCCATGTGGTAGAAGGAGAGAACCGACCTCCTCAAATTGTTCCCTGACTTCCATACACACTGTGATACACATGTGCCCAAAGCCATAATATATACACATACACAAAGTAAATGAATGTAACGAAAATCATTAAAAAGGGGCTGGAGAGTTGGCTCTGCAGTTAAAAGCCCTGGCTGCTCTTGCAGAGGATCTGGGTTCAATTCTCAGCACCCATGTGATGGTCCATGGCAGTCTGTAACTCCAGTTCTAGAGGATCTGATGCCCTCTTCTGGCTTCTCAGGGCAGCAGGCATGACTGTGGTGCAGAGATACATGCAGACAAAACATCCATACACATGAAATAATGAAATAATAATTTGAAAATCTTTAAGAGTTAAAAAAGCAAAACCAAAATAAAATGAACTACAAAGACTCCGGAAGCCAAGCCTTACTGTTAGAGACACAGTCCGAGATCTGTTTCGTCAGCTCCCCCTTAGCTGTCAAGTGTCTTGTGGCTTTTGGAAGTTCTGCTGTGACTGAGGAGACAAGGATGCAAAAGACCGGCAAAGTTTGGCATTACTCTAAAAAAACCTTTCACCTCAACAACCCCCTGAAAAGGTCTTAAAAACCCTTCCAGGGGCCTGGACAGTACTCTGAGAGCCAGCCGGGCAGTGGTGGCACACTCCTTTAATCCCAGCATTTGGGAGGCAGAGGCAGGTGGATTTCTGAGTTCGAGGCCAGCCTGGTCTACAGAGTGCGTTCCAGGACAGCCAGGGCTACAGAAAATCCCTGTCTTGAAAAATCATTAAAAAAAACAAAAAACAAAACTCTGAGAGCCATTGCTTAGACCAGTGCCTGGCTGGGCACAGGAAGCCCTAGGCCAGGTCTTATAGATATTTCTCACATAGAGGAGATGCCCCACACACACCCAACTCACATCCCATAGGCACCCTCTGGGGTTCCTAGTAGAGGACAGTGGGACAGTCCTCCCTTCCTCCCTAGTTTTCTTCATCTGTGGATTTAGCCAACCATGAATTTAAAATATCTGAATAAAAGATTGCATGAACATGTATGGGTCATCCCCCTGCCCCCCCGCTGCCACCTCCCTAAATAGCCCAGCATACCAGCTATGTGTGCATCACTTACTTGGCACTAGGCAGTTTAGGTTAGCAAAGGAGACTTGAAGTGTATGGGAGGAGCTGGACAGGGCGGAGCATGCCTTAAATTCCAGGACTGTAAAGCAGGATTGCCAGCCAGCATCATACAAGACGCTATCACATTGTCTTTTTTGTTTGTTTGTTTGTTTTCTAGACAGGATTTCTCTGTATAGCCCTGGCTGTCCTGGAACTCACTCTGTAGACCAGGCTGGCCTAGAACTCAGAAACCCGCCTGCCTCTGCCTCCCAAGTGCTGGGATTAAAGGCATGTGCCACCACCGCCTGGCTCACATTGTCTTTTGTGTAAGGGGCTTAAGAGCCCCCTTGTGTTTGCTTGTCCCCGTAGAATCAGAGAACTAGGGATACCAAGGATAGACATATCTGTATTCTAATTCTGTTTCCAGAGAAACCCTTTCAGGGCCTCAGGCCTGGTGTTAGTTGTTAGTACCGGGTCTGCAGCCCAAAGGCTAGGGATGGTTTAGCTGGTAGACAGACTTCCGCATGAGCCAGGCCACCTGAGTTAGAAGCCCCAAATCCATATTATATAAAGATGGAAGAAGGCCACTGACCTTACAGCCAGCCGTCATTGTTCCCATCTGGGAGGCTTTGTGACATATTACAAAGATCAGTCTCTGCTTTATAAATGGCTAGAGAGATGCTCATGGGATTCCCACTGAGAGATGGAGAAAGAGAACCTACACAGGACCAGGAGTCAGAAAGCCTTAGGAAGGTCTCCTGCCAGTCAGTTTCTTCCTCTGCTAATTAAAGCTACACACTAGATTTTCGTTGCTTGGTGACAGACAGTTTCCTAAGTACGTAGTCTACAGTTCTAGTGGCGTCAGCAGGGTTACACTTCTCCAAGACAAGTCTGTCTCATTACTGCTTGATCTAGCTGAGCCTCCTGGGGAAATTAGTCAGTTTTGGAGACATTTGATCTCCTCACCAGAAAGCCCCCAGGGCCACTCAAGTCATTTGAGACAGTGGCATTGGGAAGAAAACACTGAACCCTGTTGCATAGTCCTGGACAGACAACAAAGCCCCTGCTCTGTCCCATTGGAACTCAAACTTGGCCAAATGATGTCAATTTAAGTCTTAGACGCCATTGAGATGAACTGGTGAGATTCATTCTTGTGTGTGAGAGATGTTCCTTTTTTTTTTTTTTTTTTAAATTATTCATGCATTCATTCATTTAACAAATAATGTTCAGCGGCCATGGTCTCTCAATCTCCCATTAATTATGTGACATACTGTGGTGCTCTGAATGAGAAATGCCCTCTGTAGACTCATGTATTTGAACACTCGGTCCACAGATAGTGGTCATTTTTGGGAAGGTTATGGGACTTTTAGGAGGTGGGGCTTGCTAAAGGAAGGGTGTCACTGGAGATGGGCTTTGAGGGTTGATAGCCTGACTCACCTTCTTCCCTCTCTGCTTCCTGTGTGAGGATGAAAACTTGGTAAGCCTGCTTCTGCTCCACCCCCCCACCCCCCAGCCATGTATCTCCTGCCCATCGCCCGCCTTCCCCGCCGTGATGACTCTCCTTCTGGACTCATAGGCTGGAATAAGCTTTATCCTTTCCTACTAAAATGTCTCTGTTGGAGCGTCTTATCACAGCAACCCAAACGGTACTAAGGCAGACGCTGAGCGCGCTACTGTAAAATGAGGTCTAGGGGTCGGATGTGGTTTAGATGCAGTCTGTCCCCCCAAGGGTTTATGTGCTGGAAGCCTGGTCCCCAGGGCAGCAGTGTGAGGTGACGAACTCTTTCTGGAAGGTTCCTTGTGGGTGCTGCCCCAGGATGGCATTCACGCCAGCCTCCTTGTGAGTGGCTGCCTGTGCTCTGGCTGCCACCTTGTCTGCCACGTGATCCACCTTGCCACGTGATCCACCTTGTCACGTGATCCACCCTGTCACGTGATCCACCTTGTCACGTGATCCCTCACCATTGTGATGGCATCTGTCATCGGGTGCTCACTAGAGATATTAGATTTCAGCTTCTTTGCAAATGGTGATATTCAGGCTTGCCAGATGGCTCAGGAGGAAAATATGCTTGCCGCCAAGCCTCATAGCACGAGTTCAATTCCCAGAGCCTACTTGGTGGGAGGAGGGAACAGGCTCCTGCAGGTTGTCCTCTAACTATGACACATGCTCTCGGCATCACCACCCCCCTTGCCAAAAAAAACCCCAAATAAATGTTAAGAATTCCAAATTGTGAGGGAAACAATCTTCTTTTCTTTATTTTGATATAGTACTTGTTTTGATAAAGCAACAGAAAACAAACTAACTGGAGGGCACATTTACCCCTTCAAAATACTTAACTAATTCTTTTTTTTTTTTCTTTTCGAGACAGGGTTTTTCTGAAAAGCCTTGGCTGTCCTGGAACTCACTCTAGACCAGGCTGGCCTCGAACTCAGAAATCCATCTGCCTCTGCCTCCCAAGTGCTAGGATTAAAGGTGTGCGCCACCACCGCCCCTCTTCTCTATGACATTTTCATACATACTTACACTTAGTTATGGCTGACTCCACCCATCCCCATTCCTCTCCCCATCTTCCGACTCCCTCTTCCCCACTTGAACCCTTCCCCCAATATCTCCTTCCTACTTTTATGCCATCTATTTATTACTCGCTTGACACCCACCTCTTAAGACCTCTTTTTCCGGGGGCTGGAGAGATGGCTCAGTGGTTAAGAGCACTGACTGCTCTTCCGAAGGTCCTGAGTTCAAGTCCCAGCAACAACATGGTGGCTCACAACCATCTGTAATGAGATCTGATGC
>JADRCD010232333.1:0-16443 GCA_019843815.1 Montemys delectorum
GTGCCACTCCCCCTGCCTAAAACCTTCTGTGGTGTCCATTACTCTCAGTAGGACACTGAAAATAACACATCGACACGCCTGGCGTGTCCAGCCCTCACTGGCTTTCGCCTCCCAGAACTCTCCACTTCTGAAACAACCCCCTTTCAATCCGCTGGTTTTTCTCTGCTGTCCGCCTGGCCCTGGACTCTTGCATATGCCTCTAGTCTCTCTGTCTCCAAGGCACCGGGGCACCTTCAACTTGAGGCCTCAGGCTAGACCTCTACACCCTCCCCTGCCATCTGCCCCTGCCAGTCTGGCTCAGCAGTCTCCTCCCAGGTCCTGGGCTGCCCTGGCTCCCCTCCCACAGCAGTGCCCTGCTTGGGAAGGGCACTTGCAAGGGCATTAAGGGCAGAATGGCCAGAATGCTCTAGCTAGACAGCTACTGTCGGGTGTCTTTATGTAGCTCTTACTTCTAATTGCTACAACCTGGATGCTGTATGAGCCCAGAAGCAAAGCATAGTGAGGGGTTCTCAGGCTAGTCCAGCCCCAGGGGCAGCTCTGTAGTTGTCTCATTCCTTGTCTGTGACCTGAGGTGGGGACTGACTCAGCCCCTCCCTTGAGGTAATGTCTATGTACCCTCCTTGAAAGCTCTGTGCAGGGAAAGTGAGGTCTGGGACTTCTAATGGACTCCTCCTCCCTCACTGTCAGTCACTACAGTAAGCAGAGGATGGGAGCCCATCTGGCCTGGCAGAGGACAGCAACACCAGCAGGAAGAGCCAGTCCCCGCTCAGGAAAGAAAGAAATGGCCCCCTGCTTGCTCTGAACTGGGTTAGTAACTTAGGCTGGAAGTCCAGATCACCACCAACCTGCCCTAGACTACCTGGACCCCACCTGCCTGCCAGCCGCAGCGGCTTTGTCTCTCCCTCCTAGACAGCTCTGGCCAACTGGACTGTGCCAGGTTCAGAGGCTTGGAGTAGGGGCAGGAAGACTGCCTCGGAGAACCGAAGGCAGCTGGGCAAAGGTACCCAGAGTCTCAAAACCCAAAGGCAGATGTGGGGTTATAACTGAGGGATAGGGGACATTCTAGATTTCCACCAATAAGCTCTGATAGGCCCCAACAGGCTGCTCTTCCGAAGGACCAGGATTCCATTCCTAGCACCCACATGACAGCTCACAACTGTCTGTAACTCCAGTTCCAGGGATCTGATGCCCTCACAAACACAGAGCAGACACCAATGAACCTAAAATAAAAAAGTAAATAAACAATTAAAAAATAAAACAAAAACGAACCAAACTTGGTTTTTTGTTTCTGAGACAGGGTTTCTCTGTGTAGCCCCTGGCTGTCCTGGAACTCACTCTGTAGACCAGGCTGGCCTTGAACTCAGAAATCTGCCTGCCTCTGCCTCCCAAGTGCTGGGATTAAAGGTGTGCGCCACCACTGCCCGGCCAAACCAAACTTTTATGCCAGTATGGTACTGGCATAAAAAACAGACAGGTTGATCAGTGGAATCGAATTGAAGAACCGGAAGTAAATGCACACATTTACCATTTATCCCACTTACCAGATAAGACTCTGAGGCTCAGGAAGAGCAAGCAGCATTGAGGAGAGCGGGGATAGCACAGACTCCGCAAACCACACCCAAGGGTGCTAGAGTCACACGGGGCCACAGGATAGCCTGCATACACCCCCTCACTGATCCCGCACCCACCCTGGCCGATAGACCTTTGCACACGCTAGGGCCTCTCTTCCCTGTGCGTGACTGACTGTGCAAGTACGTTCCTGTGAGGCTGGAACTTCACTTCTCTTTTGTTCACCCAGGAAGCAAGCAGCCTGGCCCAGTGGGGTTCCTGAGCCCTCTATAGTCCTTCCCAGGCCCCTCCCCTCCCCCCACCCCCACCCCCCACCCCCCACCCCCCGCACCCGCAGAACTGTGTTCTGCTTTCATAGATCAGGTAACATTTTCTAGAGTGTTTCTAGAGAAATCTGAGCAAGCAGGCTATGCTCCCGCAGCTCTCTGGGCTGGTGGGCACACCCTGGGGTGCTTCTGGGATTTGTACTATAGTAATAGCAGTACCCCGTGAGCAACCATGTCCCCTTCTTTGTACAGACACTGGTTTTCCTACTTCTAACACACTTACCTAGGAGTGGAATGACTTCGTAAGTAACTGTGTATTCTAATTTTTAGGTATGATGCTGAGATTCAAACCCAGGGCTCCCCCTAATTCTAGGCAAATGCTCTACCTCTGACACTACACCTTCCAGCCATAGTTTAGCATTTGAAAAAGATGTCAACCATTTCCTAAAGTGGCCAGGTCACTTTAGTAGGTTGTGTGTATGGGTGGGGGGGAAGGGGGGGGGGGGGTGACAGGCTGGGGATTGGATCCCAGGCCTATCCCACCCAAAGACCCTCTTCCCTTCCTGTCAAGGCTAGACCCCAGCTATCCCAGTTTCATCTGACCTTGCTCATCTGGCTGCTGGATGGAGAGGAGCCAAGGACAGCAGGGGTCTGGCAACCCAGCCGGCCCTTTTCCAAGGCTCACGGGGCTTGGAGAGAGGCTCAGGCTCAGCTCGTGGTGGGTCTGTAAGCCAGCCCCTGTGCACCTGTCTCTTGCTGGGTCTCCCTGGTAATGACAGAGGCTGAGGGGGATGGACAGGGTGCTGGGATCTCCTTGGACACCTGGCTAAAGCTGGTGTGGGGTGGGTGGACGCACGCAGGAGGAGGCAGCTGCTCTCAAGCGGCTGGGAGAGAAGAAAGGAGGCGCTGGCAGAACCCAGGCGGAGGGCGGATACCTACACCGAGCCGGGGGAACCGAGACCAGGAGTAGAGACTCTCTCCTCGCAGCCCCGGGAGGGGCGCGGGCTCCTCATTAAAACCGCAACCCGGAGCCGGGCCGCAGCGCGCAGAACCGGGCTGCAGGCGGCCTCCCGCGCACCGGGGCCCGCGCCGGCTCCAGCCGCCCGCGGCCGACCTCGCGCGTCCTCAAAGCCAGCCTGTCCCACTTCCCCCGCCGGTTGCTACAGCAACTGAGCTCTGAGTAATCAGCTGCACCGTGACCTTTCTTCCCCGGGAGAGAGAGAGGGAGGGAGGGAGGGAGAGAAAGAGAGAGAGAAAGAGGAAGGGAGGGGAGGAGGGAGTTGGAGGGAGGATGGAGAGAGAGAGAGGGAGAGGAGGGATGAGAGAAAATGGAGGGGGGAGGGATGAGAAAGGATGGAGGGAGGATGGAGAGAAGGGGAGGGAGGAGAGGATGGAGGGAGGAGGAAGAATGTTGGAGAGAAGTGGAGAGGAGGGAGGGAGGGAGGCAGGCAGGCAGGGAGGCAGGCAAGGAGGGAGGGAGGAGTCGGAGAGGCTGAGCGGCTGGTCAGAGCAGTAAAGACGCCGCAGCTGGGGTCTGGGGCCGTGTGGGGAGGGGCTGGCAGCCAGAAGGCAGGAGAGAGGAGGGGAGGGAGCTGGCAGCTCCGTGTTGGAGGAGGGGGAGCCGGGAACAGGCCAGGACAGATTCCTGCCCCTCCTCAACTTCCCCCAGGGGAGGTGAGGGGGCTAAGAAAGGCTGGCAGGATTCCTTCCAACAGGCTTGACCTTCCTCCCATTTCCCAGATAGGACAACCGAGGCGAGGGCACCCTGCCCCTCCCTGCAGGGAGCTGACAGAAGATTGGGAGTGGAGCCCTAAGATCGCTCAGCATCCCCATTCCACCTGCCCTCTGGCCTCAGTTTCTCTGGTGGTGGAGTGTGGCTCCCCAGGGCACCCAGCAGGCTGCCTAGCCTCACCCCAGGTAGAGAGAACCCGGTAGCTTTTCACACCAGATATTGACTTGAATTCTCCGAAGGTAGCTGGAGGGGAGGATGTGAAGGCTGGATGGAGCTGAAGAGTTGGAGAAGAGCTGGACAGCCATGGCGGCCGGTAGGTCTGGAGAGCCAGGGACAGGACACAGCCATGAGTCTTTCAGACAGACGCGGCAGGAAAGCTTCCCTGGTCCCCAGAACTCATCTCCACTCCTCCTCGGCATGCTGCCCTGGGGTTGGTGCCAGCACCAGGCCTGTCACCCACAGGCCCTGGGGACCTGCCAGCCGCCTGTTTACCAGACACACCAGCCCCCAGTCACAGCCGGCCTCGGAGAAGGGAGTGGGGGAGGGATGACAGATGGCGGAGGTGCCGTTCTAACCAGAGTCTGAGGCAGTTGAGGAACAAGAGAAAGCCCCTCCAGGACTGAGGGGAGTGTGGAACTCTACATTACTCTCTCTCTCCCCCAGAATTACCCAGTCCCTACCATACACAGGAGCACAGGAACACTCTGGCCAACCTCAGATAAAAATGGCTCCAGACCCAATAGCTGTCATTTATACTGACAGCTCAATCACCCCTGTGGCAGCTTCCTGAGGGAGGAGGTCCCCAGCAAGCAGCAGGAGACCCACCATCTGAGTAGAACTTCTGGGGTGCTCAAAATAGGTCAGGATCAAAGTCTAGGAGAAGGCAGGCACCCCAGAACCTGCTTGATGGGCTTAGGGTTTTTCTTGTTTGTTTCCTTTCTTAGCGCCCTGAGCTACTTGGACCACCAGACACCTGTGTTTCAACTCTTGCTCTGCCTCCTGAGGGCCTCCACACCTTCCCTGGCCTTCAAGCAACTACAACACCTTCTAAGGTTCTGGCCTCACCTGGACTTCTGAGGTCTAACCAGAACACACCAGGGTCTGCGCTACAGTCCCCAGAAGGCCAGAATGGGCCCGGAACCCACTTTGGTTTTATTGAGGGGTCTCCTTGTATGTGTGTGTCAGAACAACCTCAGGTGTTGGTCTTTACCTTCTGGCTTAGTCGGGGTTGTCATTGCTGCGACTGATGAAACACTTAAGAACGGAAAAACCAAGTTGAGGAGGCAAGGGTTCCATGTCCATGACTTCTGCTTCCAAAGCCATAGTCTATCCTGGAAGGACGGCAGGACAGGAACTCAAACAGGGCAGGCACCTGGAGGCAGGAGATGAAGCAGAAGCCATGGAGGAGTGCTGCTTACTGGCTTGCTCCGCATGGCTCGCTTTCTTATGAAACCCAGGACCACCAGCTCGGGGATGGGGGATGGCTCCACCCACAGTGTGCCCAGCCCTCCCACATCAATCACCAAATAAGGAGATTCTTTACAGGCTTGCTGCTGACAGCCCAGTCCCACGGGGGGCGGGGGGGGGGAGGCATTTTCTCAATTGGGGCTTCCCTCCCCTCAGATGACACTAGCCTGTGTCAAGTTGATATAAAACTAGCCAGCTTGCCTTCCACCTATTTTGAGACAGGGTCTTGCTCTCTGCTGTGAATGCCAGGCTGGTTGGTCCTTGAACTTCCTGGGCTCCTTTCCACTTTCCAGCTCTCTAAGAGTCCTGAGATTACAGATGAGCATACTACTGTGTGGGCACTGTGTGGGCTCTGGGGGTTCAAGGCTCATGCCTTAAACCTGCATGGCAAGCACTAAATTATCTCCCTCCCCTCTCCTCCCCCTTTTGAGATGGGGACTCCCAGGCTAGTCTCTGGAGTAGACTCAGCTCAGAGATGGCTTTGAACTTCTTTCTTGTCTACTTCTTCCTACTGAGGCCTGAGCCACCACACCCGGTTTATACAGGTCTGGAGATCTAACTCAGAGCTTCATGCATGCTAGGTAAGCGCTCAGCCAGTGGGAAGGAGCCGTTCTCTAGTCCCTTAATCTACCTTAGAGACTGCTTCCTAACTCCAGCTTGCATACACCAGGCAGAACTTCTCACATGTGGGTGTTCTATGCTAGATTTTGCTGTGAGCACAATTCCCAGGAAATGTTTCCTGGAATGTACAGAAGAGCCTTGTGGACACAGGAAAGAGGAAGCTAGTCACAGGACAGGATGCAGCAGGGTGGAGCCTGGAGGGGGTGGTGTTGGGAGACTGGGGTGCTGAGGGCACACACAATCAGGGGGCTGTGTTCGTGAACATGAGTGTACATGAGGGAGGGGTCACCTTCTCTTGTCCTCTATCTTAGTTTTTGAGACCAGATCTCTCAGGGAACCCAGTGCTCACCAGTTGGCTAGACTGACAGACAGAGCCCAGGAATCTGCCTGTTTCCCTCCCTGCCACAGTTAGGGACTATGTGTGGCTACACCCAGCTTTTTTTTTTTTTCTTGGTTTTTTTGAGACAGGGTTTCTCTGTGTAGCCCTGGCTGTCCTAGAACTCATTCTATAGACCAGGCTGACCTCAAACTCAGAAATCCACCTGCCTCTGCCTCCCAAGTGCCAGGATTAAAGTTGTGCGCTGCCGTGACCGCAGCCACCACCACCCGTCCTACACCCAGCTTTTTAAAATGTGATGCTAGGGATCCAAACTCAGGATCTACTTACAGCAACAGGTCTCTTACCAACTGAGCCATCTCCTCAGCTTTAGTCAGGGGTCCCTGAGAGTTAAAAGTGTGTGTGTGTGTGTGTGTGTGTGTGTGTGTGCATGTGTGCACTTGCACGTGCATGCTGGGGAGTGTGGGGATGGGGGAGTATATGTATGTGTGTGTGTGTGTGTGTGTGTTGGGGAATGTAGAGGGTGGGGGTGTGTATGTATGTATGTGTGTATGTTGGGGAGTGTAAGAGGTGGTGTGTGTGTATGTGTATGTGGGAGTAAGGGGTATATGTATGTATATGTATGTATGTATGGTGTATGTGTATATATGTACATGTGGTGTGTGTGTGGTATGTATATGTATGATGTGTGTATACATATGTATGGTGTGCATGTATGTATATGTATTGTGTGTGTACACTTTGTATATGTGTGGAACGTATGTGGTGTATGTTTGAAGGGTATATGTGAAGTGTATGTGTATGTAACTAGTTTGGAGGGAGGTATATGTGGGATGTATATGGTGTGTAGTCTGTGTGTAGTATGTGTGTGTGTGTAGTATGCATGTTTATATAATGTGTGTGTCCACATGCTATTGCTCTTTTTAGACACATGAGGAAGCTGAGGCCCAGATGACCTCTTCCAGGTCCCATGGCACATCATGGCAGACTGAAGCAAAGCTACCATTTTTGAATGTGGTCTTCCCTGGTGGTCAGGGTCACCTCACCTCCATTTACAGATTCTTCCTTCCATCCTTCTCCCCACTGTCTCGGCTCTCATTTACCCAGCTCCCGTCTAGCCATTCACCCCAGCATCCATCCATCCAACTGTCCACTTCTCAACCTACTCAAGACTTCAATTCACTCTCTCTAGATACACTTACCCACCATCTACCTTCTTACCTGCACCCTCACCACTCATCCTCTACCCATCCATCCATCCATCCATCCACCCATCTAACTCACCCATCCATCCATCCAGTCCCCAGCCATCTACCCAGGTGCCCACCAATTCGCCACCCACCCAGCCATCCTCCCCCACCATTTACCTGTCTACTTATGTTTCCACCCATCCTTCATCCACACATTCTCATTTTATCTCACAGCCTTGTTCCTGTAACTTCTGGTTTGAACATGCTTTGATGAGTGAGATGCCAATCCTAGGCCCCGCTGGACGGAGACCACCTTCTCCCAGTTTCATACTTGCTTTGCCTGGTCCCAGAGAGGCTGCATCTAGGGGACAGGAAGTCCGTGCTGCCATTGTTCCCAGCACACCTTCCCTGGGTGGGGACTGACCTCTGGTCTCCCTTTGTCTGGGGAGGACTTTGATTGCTTGAGAAGTTGGGTAGTCAGGATCATCCATGTCCTCGGGGTGAAAGGGAATGGTGGGAAGAGATGGCAGCCTCTGTCCTAAAAGTGGTTAGAAAGCTGCAGGGGGACTGGAGAGATGGCTCAGCGGTTAAGAGCACTGACTACTCTTCCAAAGGTCCTGAGTTTAAGTCCCAGCAACCACATGGTGGCTCACAACCATCTGTAATGGGCATCGGATGCCACCTTCTGGTGTGTCTGAAGACAGTGACAGTGTACTCACATACATGAAACAAAGAAATAAATCTTTAAAAAAAAATTGAAAGCTGCAGAAAACGAGAGCAGGCAGGAGAAGGAGAAGTTTCTTGGGGGTACCCACCACATGCCCCATAAGGTTGTTCCTCTCTTTGTGACCCTGAAGCCCCAGCAATTCTATACCAGTGTTCTGGACTCCTGAACACCCTTCTCTGATGAGAGACCTGAGGCTCAGAGAGGGCCAGCAACTTTCCCAAGGCCACACAGCTCTCACTACAGATCTGAACACCAGCTAGGCCAAAGTTTGGAGCTTTCTCCATGTCTCCTCACCCTAAATATGTCCCTTCAAGGTGAGGAAGGAGAAACTGCCCTTCTCTGCCTCTTGGGCAGCTCTTAAAACTCCTGTATTTGGCCTATTAATGCCCGGCCCTCTTGGCTTCCAGCAGGGGTCCTGCTACTCAGCTCCTGGCCTTGCCTGGTTTTACCCCAGGCTTCAAAATGAGTCCAGGCCCAGAGCAGGGCTGCAGCTCTGCGAGCTGGCTGGGGAGGCACGAGCGTGGCTGTCAGCAGCGTTCCCTCGTCAGCGCCGGCCCCAGCCTCCCCGCTTAAAGATCGCCTCGGGCGCTCTCTTAAAGACGCGAATGCTGCTGCTGACATTTGGGAGATCCTGGCAGCCGATCAAACCCAAGCTGAAAATCGGAGCTGCGGGGAGGGGCGGGCACCAGGCAGCGGGGTCCCGAATGCCTGGGCCTGCCAGGGCCGAGGGCGACAGAGTTAGGGCAGGTCTTGGCTGAGGCTGTACCTGTCGACCGGCCCGGCCCATCTGGGTGCTCTTTGAGAAGGGGACAGAGCCAAGGAGGAGGGAGAAGGAGGAAAAGGGAGGCAGGATGGAGAAGAAGGAATGAATGGGTAAGCAGCAGAAGGCCAGGAAGGAGGTGAGTGGAGGGTGTGTGTGGAGGACACTTAAACTTCCTATTTCCGCCTCAGGCACGGGGCCTGAGGAGTAACCAGGCCTCTCAGCCAAACCCAAAGCCGGGGGTGAAGAGTTAGGCTCCACACAAAGGAGCGAAGCCCTGGTATAGGTGTAGGGTATGGGGGGGGGGGGGGAGGAGGCTCCCCAGAAGGAGGGAGGGAAGCTCTAGGGAAACTGAGAAACCAGAGGAAGGCTCAACACAGGACTTGCTGTCAACGAATTTCCCAGTGCCTTGGGTCACCCTGTCCTTGTCCCTTCCTTTTCAAAATCTGCAGCTCTCTCCTGCAGCATGTGCTGCACCCAGCCACTCCTCCGTGGCTACCTTCTGCCTGCTCCTCTGCCCACACACTTCTGTGTCTCCCATTGTCTCCTCTACTCTCGCCCACTTGTCCACAGAGCCTAGCCATTCCTCCACCACGGACCCCACCTACTTCCCACAGGACCAGCCAAAGAGTATCTTTCAAAGGAGGAAAGCCAGCCCACCTAGTGTGGGGTTAGTGAAGGGAGGAGGGGCCCAGGTCTGGGTGAGAGGGTACGCGCTCTTAGAGGTCAGCATGAGTGCCCTGGAACACTATAGAAGGCCAAGAGCCAGTCCCTCAGATGCCTGACACCTACCCTCCAAGAAGGCACCATTCTGCTCTGCAGGAACACCCCCCCACACACACACACACTCCCCTGTACCCTCGAGCATGCTTGCACACACGCTCACACACAGTCTCGCAGGTTCCTGTGCCGGCTTTGATTTGTATGGATTTGGGCTTTTGGGGGCCAAAGCTGTACCTTCTTCTAGGTGTTCTGACCAGTAGTACCTAAGGCTCAAATGGGAGAGAGAGAGAGAAAGAGAGAGAGGGCTTCCTCTGCCCTTCCCCAGCCTCTGAACCCCTCCCCCCAAAACACACCCCACTACCGCTGTCTGGAGGAGTCCCTCTGAAATACAGTGTAGACAGCTATGTTCCCTACCACCCTCTGGATTAGGGTCTTACACATTCCATCTTGGCCTGTGTGACCCCTCCCAAACTGGCCAATGGTTGACATCTCTGGGCTCCGTCAAGTTCATGGCTTTCCATAGTAAATCCACAAAGCCATAGTCCCAGCTGAACTGTTGGGCTATGTTGGCCAAAAGCCCAGAAAATTCTGGAGTCTTCGACTCTCTGCTCATTCCTTCCCTTGACTCTACTTAGGCCCCATGAGCCTGGTCGCAGTCCCAAGCTGTCTAACATCAGGTCCCTCAGTGGGGAGAAATATCACAACAGCTACCAGAATATTTTAGTTTCCCACCCCCAGACCTTCCCTGCTCAGATCTAGCTACTTGTATTCAGCATTTGTGCCTTAAACTAAAGCTGACTGTTTGGCCTCTTTTTCTGCCATTTTCACTCATTTCATGGCCGCAAACTCGCTTTCCGGTCACCACAGTTTCAGAACCGTACTTCCTGGCCCTGACTCAATTGGATTGGAGCTGGAGGTTGTGTCTCGGCTGACTCCAAGGACAGGGTTTATCTGTTTGTTCCTTGACCTTGAGCAGAGAGCTGCAGCAGCTCCAGAGAGGATGCAGGAGCTGGAAATGGGCAGGACTGAGCTGAGGGACCACAGCTTCAAGTGCTCTGCCCCAAGGGCCAGGCGGTTGCCAGGGGAGAAAACAAGCCCAACTGTGCTGTGTGCTTGGAACATGGAAGCAAGCTGCCTCTGTCCTCTGGGGAACCCCAGGCTGTGGTGTCTGCCGTGCTATAGCACAGACACCCCAGGGGCTGTCGGGGGCAGAAGTCACCTGTGACTTTTTCAGACTGGGAGCTATGCCTGGCTTCGTGATGGAGAGGGACAGACCACAGATCAAGAAAAGAAAGCCACCTTCCCCTTTCCACTCCAGTAGGGGAGCAGAGGGATGCTGACTGATGCCTTCTGATCACCAGGGTCCTTTCCTGGTGCAAATAACTGATGCTCACATATTCTATCAAGGGAGCCCACCCCCACTGCAAGACAACCTGTGCTTTCTTGGGGAGGTGGGGCAGTTGATGAATGGGAATATGGGTGGGGTGGTTGGCGGATGAGAATATGTCTCAGTCTGCCCTCAGATCGTCCATAGAGTTGAAGATGACCTTGATCAGGATCCTGATCCTCCTGCCTCCACTTCAGTGTGCTGGCATTATAGGAATGAGTCACCACTCGGTTTTCAGTTTTCTCAGTGCTGGGTGGTGCTGGAGAGATCTGTTCCATGGGGTCAGACCACCACTCCAACTCCCTGGCTCCTGGATGACAGGATGTATAAGGCCGCGGGGAAGGCTGTGTGTTCCAATCCTGGTCCAGGCACTAGAACCGCTCTGAACTGTTTGTTGCTGTGATAATATTGAAATGAAAAAGCCACATTTAGAAGCTGCCCCAGAGATGTATCTCTGCCTACCTGCAGCTGTGACAGTCCTGAAGCCAGGTGTGTGGCATCCTCTGGTATTGGGTGAGCTCCAGCCCTGTGTAGACTGCATGAGATCGTGGTTCAAATTGTATGCCCTTCACCCACTTCTCACCCCTGCCTGGAAATCAGAAAATGTTGTTTTCTAATTCTAATAAATGTTATTTTTCATTTACTCTTTATTGTGCAGAAGTAGAATCCAGGATCTGCTATATACTAGGCAAGCTACTGAGCCCCAGCCAGAAACCATGTTGAGAAGGAGGCTTTGCTACTTGGTGCCTCAGTTTCCCTAGTAACAAAATGGGAAGAACAATGGCTCTTCTGCCCTCCTCCTCCCAACCTGATAAAATGACACATTCTAAAGGAAATGGCCATGTGTTGCCATCTCCTGTACATGTGTTTGGGTGGGCACATGTGTGCATGTTTTTGTTCTCATGTGTATACTAGTGTGAACACATATGTGTGCTCATGTGCTTGGAGACCAGAGGTTGATATTGGCTGTCTTCCTCAGTTGTTTGCCATATTTTATTAAACATTTACTTATAAAAATTTTTTTTCATTTTTTTTTTCCTTTTCAAGACAGGGTTTCTCCGTGTAGCCCTGGCTGTCCTGGAACTCACTCTGTAGACCAGGCTGGCCTCAAACTCAGAAATCCGCCTGCCTTTCCCTCTCAAGTGCTGGGATTAAAGGCATGTGCCACCATCGCCCGACTACTTTAAAATTTTTTATGTATATGAATAAGTGTTTCACCTTTATGTATGTCTGAGTACCATGTGTGTGCAGTGCCCACGAATGTCAGAAGAAGGTATCAGGTACACTGGAAATGGAGTTACGGATGGTTGTGCAGCCATGTGGGTGCTTGGAACCAAACACAGGTCCTCTGTGAGAACTGCAGATGCTTTGAACTGCTGAGGCATCTCTCCAGCCCCACCACCTTATTTCTGAGACATGGTCTCTCACTGAACCTGGATCTTACTAATTGGCTGGACTGGTTGCCAGTAGGCCCCAAAGATCCTCTTCTCTCGTGTCTGTCTCCTCAGTGCTGGGATCTCAGAGCTCCACCACACTCCCTGTGATTCCCCAGTGCTGGGAGCTCAGAGCTCCACCACAGTTCCTGTGACTCGCCAGTGCAGATCTGAATCCATCGCTCTATGTTTACACAAGGGGTATTTCACCTACTGAGCCATGTCACTAGCCCTATCTATCACGGATCAACACTGTGACAAACTGAGTCCTCCTGGAGGGCTGGGGAGACCGGAATGGATGGTGTGAGTCCTTCTATCCCCTCAGTTTTTACATTAGTGCAACCCAGAGACTGGGACTTCTGTGACTACACCCAGACCTTGGTGGCTTTCTTAGGTCTCCAGGAAACTTCATACATCACCTTATTAACACTCGCCACCCACCTGTGGTGTGAGGGGCACAGGAGCGCATTTGTTAAGGGTTTGGGCATAAGGCATCCTTGGGTTCAAGTCCTGACTCTTCCACTTAATAGCCAAGAGGGCCTTGGACAAGTAACACAGCCTTGAAGAGAGCCACAGTGCTCCCAAGGTGCCAGGAATTTTACAGACAACTTGCTCATCTGCAGAGAACCCTTCCCCAGCCTATACTAGGCCGGCCGGCAGCTTGACACCTGTACCTGAGAGGTGGCTCGTGGTAACTCCCGAGTTTCCCTGACCATAAGGAAGAATGGACAACACTTAGCTTGCCAGGTGTTCCTTGTAGGACAGAGGGCTGGGCTGGAGGCTTCTGAATGCTGGAGGATGGAGCAAGGGTGTAAAGAGGCTCGGATGCTGTCCCTCCCTGTTTAGACTCCCTGCTCGGAGCAAAAACTGAGTGGACTGCCCTCCCCACACACAGGCTCTTGAAGCTGTTCTTCACTTGGCTGACTCCAGGGTAAGTTCATTGGCTAAAGCGCAACTCAAGGCCAGGGTGTTGGGGTGTCTGGGGATGGGGCTCAGCCTGCCACACGGAGATAGGACAGGCCTGGATAATTCTTATTACAATAGATAGGAACGATGACCAACCTACTTGCCATCTGCCATCCTGGTTGCCAATAGCAACACCTCATCCCCCACCCTCACCCTCAACCCCCTCCATACACGGGGCTCCTCCTCTTTGATCTGGGCCTGGAGCTGGTTCTGAATTCAGGATGTGGTAGCTGTGTCATGCTCATCCCTTAGCTCAGAGTTTCCACTTGGAGCTAACCACTTTTTCAAGACAGGGTTTCTCTGTGTGGCCCTGGCTGTCCTGGAACTCACTCTGTAGACCAGGCTGGCCTCGAACTCAGAAATCCGCCTGTCTCTGCCTCCCAAGTGCTGGGATTAAAGGCGTGTGCCACCACTGTCCGGCCACAATCTCATTCTTTAGTCCAGGCTACCCTCAAGTGGGATCCTCTTCCCTAGCCTGGGATGACAGGCAGGTGACACCTAGACCCCGCAGCCTTAACAAGGGGTGTGACGACCACACCAGGCATGACATTTACCCAAGAGAGAGTGCTGGCCAAACTGACGGAAAGGACTGCCGTGCTGGCTGAGCTTGCCTTTGCCCTGTTGTTTTTCTTTAGTCTAGAATATTCTTTATTGACTATCCATGGGTGGCTTTGAAGAATCTCTATGTATAGTTTAAAATTCACGGTTGGGCTTCTCCAACAATGTGATTCGGGGGACACAGATGAAGTTAAAATTAAAACCCTTATCTGCTCCAAGATCATGTCATGTGTTCCAAGCACAGATATGTCAGGAGTCTTACTAAAATGTCATTTGTCACTTGAATTTTGTAGACACAGTTCACTGGCAGAGGGGCCAGAACTGTGTCTGTCTATTTGTCAGAAGATGGCTAAACTCCAGGACTGGCCTTGGTGTGGGCCAGTGAGCTGTCAGACGGGCAGGGTGGGACCTGTCCCAGCAGCTCCCAGCTGGAGGTCTCTGAATGCACCACGGGCCTGGGCCTCTGGACACCGGCTGCTGGGATTTCATTTAGTGCAGGCTGACCTTGAACCCTCTGTGTAGAGGAGGATGAACTTGAACTCCTGATACCCTCTGCCTCTGTGTCCCCAGTGCAGGGATGATAGGCCAGGACCACTACTCCCAAGTCCTGTTTATGCAGCTGCTGGGAAGGGCTCGTACCTGCCAGCAAACGCTCTGCCCACGGAGCTTCGTCCCTGGTTCCCTTTCATCGGTCAGTTATGGACACCAGCTGTACTCTCAACCCTGAGAACCTAGAATGTCTGCATTTCCTTTGCTTGCAATCAGGATTTCTCCTTAGAGGCCATTCTTCCGTTGCCCACAGGGTCCTGCAGCCTAATCCTTGGATAGCTGCTAAATAAAAGCCAGACCCCCCCAAGCCCCGCCCAGCTCCACAGGGACACTTACTTCCCAGTAGGGGGGGAGTTAAGATCAAAGGCCAGCAGATCTGTGACCAGACTTGTCAGCCATTCCTTTTCCTCAAGGCTATCAGCTTTGCGATCTCTCCCTCTTCCCTTTCTCCTCGCCTCCTTCCTCCCTCCCTTTCTTCAGACACACTGACTCATGTGGCCTAAGGCAGCTGGGAATTTGTTCATTGTCTCAAGGTGGCTTTACCCGATTCTCCTGCCTGTCTCTCAAGTGCTGAAATCACAGTGTCCGTAGCCCCCCACCCCCATCCTAGTCTTTGTGGTACTGGGAGCAGAACCCAGGGCTTCACGAATGCTAGACAATTACTTCATCAACTGAGTCACTTGTCCAGCCCTGTTTTGTTTTGTTTGAGAGAAAAGATCTTATTTAGTCCAGGCTAGCCTTGACTTATGTAGCCAGAGAAGACCTTGAACTTTTGATCTTCCGGTTTCTGCCTTCCCGGTGCTTAGACGACAAGCATGCACCAGCATGCCCAGGTTTTTGGTTTTGTTTTGTTTTGGTTTTTTTCAGCTTTGAAATACCACCCCTTCCCCCCCACCCACACACACATTTAATGTTCATTGGTGTTTGGCCTGCATGTATGTCTGTGTGAGTGTGTAAGAAGCCCCAGACCCTAGAGTTACAGACAAGTGTGAGCTGTCATGTGGTGTTGGGAATTGTACCAGAGTCCTCTGAGGAGTAGTCAATGCTCTTAACTACTGAGTCATATCTCCAGCCTCAGCTTTGAACTCTCATAGCCAGGAGTTTCACAGAAACTGTAGCCTGTGTAACACAGGCTACCAAACCATCTTTCTAGCCTTCAGTAACCGTCTCCTTGTCATCTATTGTCTGTCCCCTAGAGCCCATGACACACACTTGTTGTAGTGGCCTAGTATTTCTAAGTTCCAGTTTCTGCACTAGCTTATCCTAGGTTATGCCACATAATAAACACCCTCCTGACTAAGAGTAGATTCCTATGATCAAGGTCTGTTAGTATCTCAGATTTAGTATTGGCTTTACTTTGGCCACTGGTCTGCTCCACATGCATAGTCTCTTTTCAGGGATCCAGTTAGTCCTTCACAGAGCTGGGTCTTTGTTCCTCAGAGAAAAGACCCAGCTGGTGTCAAATTGTGCTGAGCTTTTAAAGCCTCCAGTATGCACCAGCATGCTCCTGTCTCTAGTTAGGTCCCATTTTGTTACATTAGCATACACCAGCCACTCCTGGGTTCATTTTGTGTGTGTGTGTGTGCTGTTTGCCTAATATGTTTAGTAGTATAACTTTGTCATTATTATCTTACAGGGTAACTAAGGCCCAGAGAAGTTAGAAAGGTGTATTGATAGGTATGCTGAAAAATCACAATGTCCTCCGGGGGCAGAGAACAGACACACAAAGTGATGTGGTAGTTTAAATGAGAAATGTCCCCTGTAGCCTCATGTATTTGAACACTTGGTCTCTTGTTGGTGATGCTATTTGGGGAGCTCAAGGAATCTTTAGGAGTAGACACTTACTGGAGAAAATATATCACCAGGGGCATGGCTTCAGAGTTTACAGCTCCCCTTCGTTCTCAATACTTCCTGTGTGCAGCTGAGATGTGATCTCTCTACTTCCTGCTCTTTTTTTTTTTTTTGGTTTTTCAAGACAGGGTTTCTTTGTGTAGCACTGGGTGTACTCACTCTGTAGACCAGGCTGGCCTCAAACTCAGAAATCCACCTGCCTCTGCCTCCCAAGTGCTTGGGTTAAAGGCATGAGCCACCACTGCCTGACTACTTTCTGCTCTTTTTTTTTTTTTTTTTTTTTTTTTTTTTTTTTTCGAGACAGGGT
>JADRCD010232333.1:16543-28823 GCA_019843815.1 Montemys delectorum
AGATATTGTGGTCATCTGCCCCTTTGGAACCAGAAGCTAAAACAAACTCTTCCTTAGGCTGCCTTTGATTATAGTATTTTATCACAGCAACAGAAAAGCAACTAATACAAGTGTAGATGCCACACTCAAATAGAGTGACAGACATACACATGTACACATGCATATGCATGTATACTTATATACACATATGTGCACATGAATATACAAGCAGATGTGCATACACATGAACACACATATGTAACTACAAATGTCCACACAGGCACAGGGAGAAACACGCATGCACCACAGTCTCTTTACCAAGGAGGCTCCCTGGGACTTAGCAGTGTGTTGGCGAACCTGCTGTGGGCTTTGCTTGGACTCCTTGTGAGTCCTTAGAACTCCTGCCTGGTGCGGTAGGTGCTGCCAAAATCCATATATACAGCCTGGCAAACTTAAGCTACAAGGAGCTGGCTCCCAAGTAAAGCAGGAACTTAAAAGCTTGGGGCTTCCTGCCTGCTTCCTCTATGGGCCCAATACCCTGAAGGACACTTCCTGCCCTGGAAAGGAAAAGCAGGGCAAAGGGCATAGGGCCACATCAGTAAGGAAAGAGGGGAATTTGGGGGTGTTTTGCTCTGCCAGGGACTGGGCACGCCTGAACACTGGAGGTTCTGGGAATCCACATTCCAAACCAGGACCTTAAGGAGTAGACTGAGGTGGCCTGGGTTCACGGGCAAAGGGAGAGAGGGGGCCTGAAGGGCCCTTGCTACATTCTGTTCTCAGCCACACTCCACCCTTTTCAGACTTTGTGAGCCTCCCTGGGTAGCTCTGCCTGAAGGCTGTCTTGCATTTGAGGGCCTGCCTTACCTAAGTGGACTTCAAGGCTAGCTAGCTTCCTGCCATGCTGGCTTGCTTGAAGCCGTTTCTCTCATTCTGTTCTGGCTCTAGGAAAATCCTAGCCTACCTCTTGCTTATAAAAGGGGATGGCGTTTCTCAGAGCCCCCTTCCTTGATAGCCCTAACGGCCCCCCCTGTATGAGACTAGCGTGTGCTCAGAGGCTTGGAGGATAGAGGACAAGCTGGGCATAATCTATATGCCCATCTATAAGGGATCAGGTACCACATGCAGATATGTGTGACCAATGGAATATTATGAACTATAAACAATGAGGTGTAATAAACTGCCATACAGAACCCATAGCGTAACCGATTCTCCTATACTTATAAGGCTTGTTTTGTTTTGTTTGGTTCGAGACACGGTTTCTCTGGGTAGCCCTGGCTGTCCTGGAACTCACTCTGTAGACCAGGCTGGCCTCAAACTCAGAAATCTGCCTGCCTCTGCCTCCCAAGTGCTGGGATTAAAGGTGTGCCCCACCACTGCCCCGTCTTATAAGGCTTTTTAAGTGTTCAGATGGACAGGAAAATTCCAGCCTCACTCACTTTTCCTCATCTCTATTGTTCCCCATCTTCCCCAGCATGGGACTTTTCCAAGGGTTTGGGCATGACTCACCTAAATTAGGACTGAGAAGCCCCTGAGAGACACTTCCCCTCCTGGGAAGGAAGAGCAGGACTGATGTGCTGTGTCAGTGAGGAAAGAGAATCCTCTTAGGTGTTTTGCTCTGCCAGCCACTACACATGCCTGAACATGGAAGATTCTAGGAAGTCCTCATTCCAGTGGCGAGTAGAAGCTGCCATCTTTTCTTGGGGGTCTGTGTCCCAGCCAAAAGGTTTCCTTGGAGATAGAGGCCCCAAGAAGCCACAGAAGACTGGAGGTGGGGGTGGGGATGGGGTGGGGGAGTGGGGCTGGAGAGATTAGATGCAATGTAGACATTCTCAGCTACCAACCAGGCAGAGCTGGCTACCCAGCCTTGGCAAACCCGCTCCCCTGGGAAGTGCCTAACCTGCCACGTGAAGGTCAGAGAAGGAACAGTGGGTAAGGTCACTGAGCTAGAGAGCTTTCGGTCTGACAGCTCCCTCTCCATTCCTTGTGTACCGCGGATACCCTCATCCCAGGGCTCCCTCCTGGTCTCAGTCTGCCATTGTGTGACCTTGACCTCACAGATCTCCAGAACTCAGTCTCAGGGCTCAGTGTCCATATCTGCACAGGAGGGGCTCGTCCCTCTGTGTCTTCAGCCCATCTTAGGCTTGAGAGGAAAAGGTTGACAGGAGTCTCTTGGAACCCGGGCAAATTTTGAAGGGGCGGGGGGAACCAATGCTGCTTTATGGGATAAAATGTGGTGCCCCCGCCAGCACCCTGCACTCAGGAGGCCCCTCTACCACCCAGAGCCCTAGCTGGCGGGGCAGTCTCAGGCGCCGACCGCTGGCCTCTCCCCATCGGATCCAGGAGGGCGGTGGGAGCCGGAGATGTAAATGCGCTCAGCCTCCTTTCTTCTAAACGCCGAAACCAGCCTTGACAGGCTCTGAAAATAAATGGCACCGACTCGCTGGGATTTCAAATTCCGTGATTAAGGGCTGAAGCAAACACTTTCCCTCCCTCCCGCCCGCCTGCCGCCCTCCCTCCGTGGGCTGATAGCGCTGGCGGCCGGGACAGCTTCTTGCGCGCCTGCCAGCAGCTCCGATAGCAGCCGCCAGCGCGCCGCTCCGGGCTGTTTATCAGCGGCGCTCACGCCGCTTCAAATCCCTGCCCGGCCTGCACGCGCGCCCGCGGGCACTCACTCACTCACACGGACGCTAGCATGCACCTGCACGGATGCACGCGGGAGTACAGGCACGAGGCTCGTGTGCACAGAAAAGGCATGCATGTGTGCACACAAGGCACCGTGCATGCATGCATGCACACTGGTCCATCTGCATATGCATGCACAGAACATACGCACATTTGCACGCAAAAGCACCATGCGTGCATGCACACCAGCCCACATGCACACACAAAACACGAGCACATGTGTACTCAAGGCACCTGCAGGTATGCACAGTCAACCCCAAGAGAAAGCTGAAGAGGGCTGCAGAATTGAGGGACAGAAGGGGAGGGGGGAGAAGAGGAGGGCCAGAGGAAGCTGGGAGCGGCTCTGAGCTCATGGCTTGGTTGGATACCTTGGAGGACCAAGTCCAGGCAGCTGCAGAATAGCAACAATAGCCACCCTCCCTCCCTGTATGTCTGACTGCTGGAACCTCCCAGTGATTCTGAGCTACCCCAACCTCTCTCCTCCTAGCTGAGATTCTGTGACTGGTGTGGTGGGAGGGTGGCTCCGTTCTCCTTGGTAGCCTCTAAAATAGGAAGTCCTGGTTGCTTAGAGATAGACCATCTCTGTTCGGGTTAGTCTGAACTCCAGGAGCTTGCCTAAGTGGTGTCTCACTCACCATGGGCACCAAAGCTGTGTACCCCCGAGGGATGCCCGAGCAGAGCCTTGACCTTCCTCCAGATGTGATGCTGTTAGGTGACTCTGGGAGGGCAAATGGAGACACCACCACCCCAGCTCCCAGATACTGCATCAATGATGCCAACCCTGCCCCCAAGCCCCACATCCCATTATCACTCTGATCAAAACTCTGCCTTTGCCCCTGGGTGTTGCAGCTGGGTGCCAGGTGGAAGAGGTTCCCCTATTCCGTGGCCACTCCCATCTCATCAGGAGTGACACTTGGCTCACTCAGGGCACATCTGCCTGGGTGACCTCTGGATACAGGCACCCATGACTTTCTAGCATCACCAGCTGCAACCCCACTAGAGTAGCAACAGATAGACAGCGGGGATCCTTGGCACCCATCAAAGCCTTAGGGAGCTAATATGGTACCGATCTGAGTCATGTCCATTTCACACCATTTTACAGAAGGGGAAACTGAGGCTGTGAAAGCAGAAGCCACTTGCCCAAATTCACCCTGTGTGGACTGAGTCTGACTCCGATTGACCTCATTTGCCTCAAAGGCAGAGATGTCCCAGAAACTCGATTTTGTTTTGTGTGTTGGAGATGGAGCCCATGGAAGTGCAAAATCCCCATAAACATTTGGATTCCAGTCAGGATCCATGAGAGCCACACTCTGCGCATGGGAGCGCAGCTCCTGGGGAGTCTTTTTTTTATTATTTATTTTTTAATTTTATTTGTATGTTGGAGGCTAGAGTTCAGCCTCGTGTCATTCCTCAGAAGCTGTTTACATATTGCAACTTTATTACTGCTTTTATTTGTTTGGTTGGTTTTTTTTTGAGACAGGGTTTCTCTGTGTAGCCCTGGCTGTCCTGGAACTCACTTTGTAGACCAGGCTGGCCTTAACCTCAGAGCTCTGCCTGCCTCTGCCTCTGAGGTACGGTGTTAAAGGCACATGCTACAACCACCTAGCTTTATTATTATTTAAATGTTATTTAAATAATAATAGCGTGTGTGCGCTTAAATAATAATAGGGTGAGCACAGACTCCCCTGGACATCAGAAGAGGGTGTTCGATCTCCTGGAGCTGCAGTTATGGGTGGCTGTGAACTGCTGAAATCCTTGGCTCTTTACATAGGCACATGATTTTGAACTCCCCAAGCTTGCAAACCAAGCACTTTGCCTGTTGGGCTGTATCCCCAGGGCCTAGTCACAGGAGTCTTGAAGCAAAGCAATCCCAAACTGAGAATGGGTTGCCTTCTCTTTCAGGTGACCCAGGGTGGGGCCAAAGAGCCAGCTGTGCCCAGTGGGAGCGTCCAGAAATGGAAGCCTGGAATACAGGGAAGGAGGAAAGGGACGTTCTCAAGATCACACAGCAGGGGCATTTTGTAAGGAAGCATGCTCCCTCAGCCCTCCGCCTTAGATACAGATGCTCTGGGGACTGAGTAGCCAGGCTGAGGAAATAAAAACTCAGAGCACTGCAACGTTTCTACCTTGTCTTCTTCCTTCAATCCTCTCTTCCTCCTCCTCCTCCCCTCCCTCCTCCTTCTTTCCCTCCTCCCCCTCCTCCTCTTTTCTTATTTGATTTTCTATGTGCAGGTGTTTTGTCCCCATGTATGTTAACACACAGTTTTGGGGGCCTGATACCACAGAGGCCAAAAGGTGTCAGACTCCCTAGAGCTGAGATTCCAGGTGGTTGTGAGCTGCCATGTTGGTGCTGGAATGAAACTGGATCCTCCAGAAGAGCAGCTAGTACTCTTAACTACTGTGCCACCTCTCTAGCCCCTCTTATTTTTTTATAACAGGGTCTCATGTGGCCACTGTTGGCCCAGAATTCAACTGTAGCTGAAGATGACTTGGAATTTCTGAGCTTTGGATGCCCAAAGAACAGGGTCAGATTCAGCTCTCCTCCCATGTAAACACAGATGGTTAGAACTTACCCGCTATTCTTAGAGTCCCTGAGTCCTTGAAGGTTATCCCACACTGGGAAAACAATAGCTTCTCATTGCAGACAGCAGGCGGGGACTGTCTGTGGGACTGCTGACTGAGAAATCATCCTTGGAGACAAGACAGAGTATTGGGAACCCTGGTGACAGGGGAGACTTTGTAGTTCCATTCAACTGCACATTGTGAACAGAGGCAGATGAGTCAGGGTACACAGGAGATCTGAAGATGGGCAAGGAAGGCTACTGCCATGACATTACTGCTAGCCTTGCCTGACCTAACCTGTGTGGCCTCCCATATACACATTCCAAGCCTCCTGTCCCTGTCCTTCCTCTACTCTAGGACCCAGAAAAGTTTAACACTTAACTTCTCAGCATCCCTTGCAGCTCTGGGCAATGGGGCCAAGGCAGAAGAATTTCCTTCCTGAATCTAAAAGTAAAACTTTCATAGAAAATAACTGTCACATTATTCCTTTTGTTTCTGAATAGAATGTGGACGTGATGGTAGAGGGGAGGCGGCCATCTTGATACTGTGAGGACAAAAGCCAGACACTAAGACTGGTAAACCAGGAAGCCGGGTGAGCTTGTACCTTTTGTACCAAATGCTGTACACACCTCAGCCTGTACACACACAGGCAAACCCTGTTTGCTTAAACCATCTGTAGCCCAGTGAAAGGTCTAGGAGACTCGCCAGTCTTAGGGCCAGAGGGAAGATATTGGACCTTGTAGATTATACTAGAAGAAGAGTCAAAAGGCTCAAATTGAGGGGCTGGAGAGATGGCTCAATGGTTAAGACCACTGGCTGTTCTTCCAGATGACCAGGGTTCAATTCCCAGCACCCACATGGTGGCTTACAACCATCTGTAACTCCAGTTCCAGGGGATCTGATACTCTCACACAGGCATACATGCAGCCAAAACATCAATGCACAGAAAATAAAGAGATAAATCATGTTGGGCAGTGGTAGTACACTCCTTTAATCCCAGCATTTGGGAGGCAGAGGCAGGTGGACCTCTGTGAGTTCAAGACCAATCCTGTTCTAGGACAGCCAGGGCGGGGGTGGGGGAGTGGGGAAGGCCCAAACTCTCTACCAGCTCTCAACTGCCAGTGTCACTTGGTGAGCCTCTGAGCCAGCCCCTCTTGTCTAAGAAACACTACTGTGTAGAGAGCAATCTCCTCAGATACAAGCTTCACATGTCAGGGTCTTCATAACATAATCGGTTTCCTGGGGAGATGTGGATGTTGGCAACTAACTAATTACTGGTTAATTTATAAACAGGGTCTTGCTATGTAGCCCAGGCAAGCCTGGAGCTCACTACACAGCCCTGATTATTGTCAAACTCTAACTCTCTGCCTTCTTGCTTCAGCTTCCCAAGTTCTAGGATGAAAGGTAGGAGCCACCATGCCTAGCTAATGACAGGATGCTTTTGTTGTGTGTGAGTGTGTGTGAGTGTGAGTGTGTGTATGCGTGCGCGCTGCCAGAGCTTGATGGCACCTCTCCTCCCCTATTGCTCTACATAATCTATCTATCTATCTGTCTATCTATCTATCTATCTATCTATCTATCTATCCATCCATCCATCCATCTATCTATCTATCTATCTATCTACCTACCTACCTATCATTGTATTTTGATTTTCAAGACAGGCTTTCCTTGTGTAGCTCTGGCTGTCCTGGAACTTGCTCTGTAGGCCGACCTGGCTTTGAACTCACAGAGATCCACCTGCCTCTGCCTCCCAAGCCCTGGGATGAAAGGCGTGTGCCACCAGCACCAGCAACACTATGTTTTTGAGATAAGCTCTCTCTCATTGAACCTGGAGTTCACTGGTTCAGCCAGGTGTGCTAGCAGGCGAGACCCAAGGAGCCTCCTGCTTGTGTGCTCCGGACGCTGGCATTACAGGAGCACATCTTCACACCTGACTTTTCATAGGGTGCCAGGGATTGAACCCAGGTCCTCACTCGGGCTCAGCCATCTGTCTACGCACTGAGCCATCTTGCCCACACCTGATGATGGAACTTTTAATGTCTATGGGGTTTTGTTGCATTTTGTTCCAATTTTGTAGTTATTATTATGAAAGTTTATTTATCATTTGTGCATTTGTCTTTATGTGTGAGAGCACATGAACCGTGGAGCACATGTGGAGGTCCAAGGACAGCTTGGAGGAGTTGGTTCTCTCCTTCCACCCTGTGGGTCTCCATGGATAATAGAACTCAAGGCACAAAACTCTGCTGCAGGCATTGTTAGTTTATGACTGAGCCATCTCTCCGGCCCTAGTGTATTCTGTTTTTCTGAACATCCTTCCCAACGAAACAAACAAACAATTGTGGTGCATTGTTGTAAGCAGTCCAGGCAGTTAGTAGGGGCAGCTAGGCTCTGGGCAGACAGGTAAGTGATTGGGGGAGGGGCGGGTATGGGCGGCCCCGGGACACCAGCTGGCCCTGTGTGAAGGGCCCTGCTCTGCTCTGCTCTTACCTGCTGACACATTACTCTGGGAGGAACAGTGAGTTCCAGCTCCCCAGGAGGCTTGGTACACTCAGCTCAGGAGGGGTGTGGAAGGGCCTGTTCCAGACCTTGATGGGTGGGTCAAGTAGCTCCACCTACCCCAAGGTGGGCAGCTTGGCAGGTTCGTCGGATATTGATCCCAACCATCAGGGAGATGGCGGGGGACTGTAGGAACCCATGGGAAAGTCCGGGCCATCTCAGAGGTCTGCCCCGGGGGGTCCAGGAAGCCCTGACATCCCTTTTGCCGCAGTGAGAGGAAGCTGGCATGCTGGAGAGTCACACTTGGTGCTGAAGCAGGGAACGAAGGCAGTTTAAACCCAGAGCCAGCTAAGCTCTGCCCTAATGAGCAGGCAGAGGCAATGCAGCAGGGGGATAGGAAAGGAACTGCAGGATGTGGGGGTTGGGGGTGGGATAAGGGAGTGGCAGGGCAGGGAGCTCAGTCAGACCTCCTTGCCTGGCCATCCTGGGCTCCCATGGGAGACTGCACCCCAGTCCCTGTGAGAGAGTACTGGAGGTTGCTCCGGGTCCTGCCAAGAGGTCCTACAGCCTTCTCTTTGCTGGGGACCAGGTGAGGCCCAGCAGAAGCACCCTCAGGGACAGCCAAGGCTGGCACTCTGCCTTTCACTCACTTGGTCATGTCCCTCCTCACCCCTCCCACTTGGCTCCAGCTCCTGGCCCAGCCCTTGTTGACACTGTGTAGAGGATGCAACTATTAGTGTTCCTGGCCATCTCCCTGCTGAATCCCAAGTAGCTGGGCTGAAAAATCTAGGCTGGGTGACCTTGAGCAAGTAGCTTGCCCTATCTGAGCCTCAGATTACTTCCTTTTCTGGAGATAGATGCCTGTCCAACATGCCTGGAAACTGGGCAACTAGTAGACCACAAGCAAAGCTCTGGTCTGCCATTTAGAATGACGTCTAACTTCTTCCAGAAGTTTCCAGCGTCTCCTATCAGGCAGTACTCCTGGGAGCTCCATCCAGGTCACTGAATGTCCAGGGAAGGACGAGCTTCATTTGCAGCATGTTCGTGCATGCGCATGTGCGTGCGCATGAGTGTGTATTTGAGGGTGTTTGCCTTTTAAAGGAGTCAGGCCACTCTTCCGTCACAGGCTGGTGGCTGGTGGCTGCTGATGGGAAGGGAGTTTAGAAGGGAACATGCAAGCCAGAGGAAGCTGGTAGCTGAGTGTGCTGGTGAGGAGAAAGCTGGGAGCCAGGTGTCTCAGGGCCACTAGACCTGCAGCTTACATGCTTCCCTGGGGCCAGGGACAGTAGGCAGTGAGTGAAGGATGGGGCAGGGAGAAAGAGGACCCACAATAGGCCTGGGGAGAGGCCTATGATGGAAGGAGCCTCTGTCTCCCTGCTGTTGGAGGAACTGGTGTGGTGTCCAGAGTGAGTTCTCAGTCTCCTTGCCTGGCTTGGATGTCCTTGCCTTTGAGCTCACACCAAGCAAAACTTAAGTTAGTTTAGTGTGTGTGTGTGTGTGTATGTGTGTGTGTGTGTGTGGTGTTGCATGCATGGGTGTGCACATGCCATGTCACATGAGAGGAGGTCAGAAATAACTTTTGGAAGTTGTTTTTCTGCTTCTACCGTGTGGGATTTAAGGATTGAACTCAGGTCTGCAGAGTTGGCAGCAAGAGCCTTTCTTGGCTGAGCCATCTCCGTAGCCCTGGGTTCTTATTTTTTACAGCGATCACGGGTTCTGTCACCCACACAGCCACTTTTCCCCTCTTTTTCATAGAAGCCGCTGGAGGCTGTGGTTCCTGGGAGCTGAACTGCAGCCCAGTGGTGAAATTCATCTAGCACTGTGAGGTCCTGTATTTGATCTCCAGCACTGGGGTGGGGGCGGGGAGCAGAGCTGAAAAGAGAAGGGAGGGAGGGAGGGAGGGAGGGAGGGAGGGAGGGAGGGAGGGAGGGGGGAGAGAACTAGGTAGAGCAATGTACATCTGTCATCCCAGAACTAGGGTCAGGAATTCAAGGTCAGCCAGGGATACAAAGGAAGTTCGAGTCCAGCCTGAACTACATTACATCCTGTCTCAAAGCAAACCTGCTGGCTGGTCTTATGTCAACTTGACACAGCTAAAGTCATCTGAGAGGAGGGAGCTTCAGTTAAGAAAATGCCTCTACAAGATTGGCTGTAGGCAAGTCTGTGGGGGATTTTCTTAATTAGTGATGGATGGGAGAGGGCCCAGACCATTGTGGGTGTTGCTGTCCCTGGGCTGGTGGTCCTAGGTACTGTGGAAAAACAGGCTGAGCAAGCCATGAGGAGCAAGCCAGTAAGCAGCATCCCTCAGTGGCTTCTGCAGCAGCTCCTGCCTCCAGGTTCCTGTCCTGACTTCCTTCGATGATGAATAGTGATATGGAAGTGGCAGCCAAACAAGGCCTTTCCTCCCCAACTTGCTTTTTGGTTATGGTGTTTCATCTTAGCAAAAGAAACCCTAAGAGACAAACAAAGCCCCAAAATCTAGGGCCTTAGTTCAGTTAGTGGAGTGCTTCTCTAGCATGCATGATGTCCTGGGTTCTGTCTCCAGCACTCTATAAACCAGTATCACACACCTGTAGTCTTTTGGAGGAGGAGACAGGAGGTCATCCCCAGCTACATAGGGAGCTTGCCGGCAGCATGAGATGCACAGGCTATCTCAAGAACAATAATAAACAAGTGCATAAACGAGGAATAAGGTGACACCTGCATTATGTTGCTATGTACCAGGGAATTGCCCATGACCAGACCACCCAGAAGGGGCAAACAGAGTGCCAATAGTTTCCTGTTCTCCAAGGCTGGATCTGGCTTTTGAATATATTTAACAGGAGAACATGGGATTTTCTCCTGTTGTATGACAAGTTAGGATTGCAGCTAAGAAGTTGGGGCTCAGGGTGGGACACCTCTGGCCTCAATGTCACTTCGGGTTCCCCTAGCCACAGACTGGTGGCTCCTGACAAGCAGAACCAGACCCACTGCTGAAGAGAGTATGTGCAGTGGCCACCTGGATATCCCCTGCAATGTGCTAGCCCAGGAACACTCCAATATCTCTTTTGTACACAACCCTGAAAATCATGCCAGGTCCCTAAGGAAGGCACCTAGTTGCTCATTAAGTTAATGAATGAGTGAATGAATGAATAAGTGACGGAAATAAGGAAGGAACAAATGCTCACCCCAGTTGCTCCCTGCTCTGCCCCTTGCTGATTCTCTACTCCCATCAGAATCTGGAGTGGCCCACCCACTAGGGAGAGCATGATATGATGGCGTTCTCCTAACCTGAAGGACAGTGTGAGCCAATCAGCCAATCTTGTGGCTGTTTCCAGGGTCACCTGGCTCTTGACCCTTCTGTCCTGTGTAATCTTCAACAGAACCTTCCCAAATGGGTAGATATCATCCTTTAGCCCTCCCAGGCTGTGCATGTGGAAACGAAT
Source organism: Montemys delectorum (assembly GCA_019843815.1). NCBI lineage: Eukaryota > Metazoa > Chordata > Mammalia > Rodentia > Muridae > Montemys > Montemys delectorum. The sequence goes on from JADRCD010232333.1 coordinate 27,688, forward strand.
CCTGTATCTGTCCTCAGAGTCTCTCCAAATCTTCCTGGGCTGGATCCCCTGAATTGTCTCCTCTAGGGAGAGGGTGATGCTTCAGAAAGTGTTCTGGGTGGTGAAGTCCCTGTTGGTCTCCAGTTCCTCTTGGGGCTGTGGACACTGCTGTACCTCCCAGGGATGGAAATGGCAGCCAGTGACTTGCTGGTGGCTGCAGCAGGAGTGAGCAGGCAGGAAGGACGATGGAGTCCAGGCACGTCCTGATACCAATTAAGGCAACCCTGGCACACAGGGGGCCTGGAACGGCATTTATCAGGCAGCCGGGAGGGGCTTGGCGAGCTGTCCTCTGTTGATAGATTAGACAGCACACAATTAGGTTTCAGACGCTCACTGCTCGCCTGCACCCCCCCCCCTTCTCTATTCTCTGCAAGGCACAGTGACAGAGCCCTGCTGGGTCCCAGCTCAGCCCCACCCTGAGGGGAAAGACACCCTCCCAAATAGTGAGGGGCCCAACAAGAATCAGGAAGTGAGACCTTAAAGGTCCCTTCCTGTCCCTCTCATGGTTTCTACTGGACCAGGAGCAGGCTGTTCCAGAGGCCACAGGGATGTGGGAGACTGTGGCAAAAGTGGTCTCCACAGCCGAACCAAGGGTGAGCACAGGAGACTTCCCAGGGGTCCCAATCCCAAGAAACAGCCATTGCTGTTGGCCGAGTAAGCCTTTGGTCCCTTGGGAGGGCCGTGTGCAGCAATCCCAGGAAGCAGAGGAAATATCCCAGCTTCTGTAAAGTCCTTCACTGCTGAGGTCCTGGGGCAAGGCAAGACACCCAACAAGGGTGACTGAACCCCTCTCTGGGGACCCTGAGTCAGCTCCCATGTTGGCTGAAGGCCCTGGCCTGGTCTCCACCTATCTGCTGGGTCTCACTGGGTGGGCTTCGTCTCTGATTGATGGATGCATTCACATAGGACAGTCCAAGGTTCAGCCGACCACCTGCCTGTCCCTGTCCTGTCCTATCCAGTTCCACCCCCTCACCCCCACCCCCTCACCCCCACCTCCTCACCCTCACCCCCACCTCTCACCCCCACCTCCCCACCATCCCCACCTCCTCACCCCCACCTCCTCACGCCCTCTCCCTCACCCCCACCTCCTCACCCCC
>JADRCD010232334.1:0-29869 GCA_019843815.1 Montemys delectorum
TGAATGAACTTATAGATTTATCTGTAACTTGTGATCAATGGAGTTTTCTTGTCACATATAATCAATAGTATTTTTACAGCAGAAAGTGCTGAGCTTACTATTCACACCTCACAGAAGTTCAAGCAGATAGAATTTACCTTGAGGTATATAAGGAGCACATGTGGATGAGTAGGCCTGTCCTCCACTAGGACAGCCTCAATTCATCCCTCCACACTGGCTTGTTACTAATACTCACATCAGAATCCCCATGATCTGGAACAAGATTCCCAAGGACTTTATACTGTTGAAAAATGTAGCAGCTGCAAGCCTGATGGTAGATTTACCACAACCATTCTGTAGTCCTTTATTGCTCCGTGTGAACAAACATAACTTCCAGAGTTTTCTCACAGTGTATTGATAGGTTTAATTGTTCCGTGGCTCTATTAGTTTGGGAGATCAATATTACTTCATTAGCTTAATATCTTGAAAAATACTCTAGATTTTTTCCTCCTTGCAATAGTCTTTAGTGGTAATTCTTTTTCTTCCTGTTTCAGCGTAATCTTGTCATCTTTTATAGGAATTTTGAAATAAACAAGAGAAAATATTTATGCTTAAGAAGAACTAATTCAGAACATTCCCCTTTGCCAGCCTACGAGAGGCCTTTTAATCAGTACTTTCCATGCGACATCCCAATGTGCAGCCCCATGTGATTCCTCTTTGTGTTTATCCTGCTCACATTTTTCCTTGTACGTGTGTGTGTGGGGGTGTGTGTGTGTTCTTGTAGAAATTTACATACATGCTGTCTTCATAGCATCTGTCCTCAAATGTCCTCTAACCTTTCTGGTAGACTATCTCTTGCTCTCATAGAGCATATTTTAACTCATTATTTCTGTTCTAGAGTTCCAAACCTGATAGTCTTTTTGGCTTTATACTTGGTACCTTTCCATTTGAGAATGCCATTTTTTTATTGTTCAGTTTTTCTCCCTATGCATTAATCAATCAGATCTTGATAAGGGGAGGAAATAAAGCATCTCTGGAGGATATTGTGTTCTTAGAATAAGTCTTTTTTTTAAAAAGAAACATTTGAGGTAAGTCCACTGCCTCCTATTACCAGGATGTTTTTTTTTTTTTTAACCTGTTTGTGCACATCAAAGACATATTCTCATGCTTGTCTTGGAAATCAAGAGAGCATAGGTAGAAAGTAGACAGAGCTTTCTCAATTGCTAGGGTAAGATGAGTAAGAGGATCGTGTTAAACTTTGACAGATTTTTCTTTAGGGCAGAGATGTGCAGCTGTGTGAGCAATAAGAGTAAACCAACAAACAGTATCTTCATCCATTTTGTGTTGCTTTAATGAAATACTTGATGCTGGTAATTTGTAAGAAAAGGAAGTTTATTTGGTTCACAGTTTGAGAGATAGAAAGTTCAGGAAGGGCAACCACATGATGGTGGCCTCAGGCTCAATCCTAACATCACAGACTCATCCTGTGAGAGATGAGTATGAGACAGCTCCTAAAGCAAGAGAAGAACCAAGGGATCACTCCAAGAAAGACCAACTACTCATCTCAGAGCTGGAATCTCACCCACTGAGTCATAGAATCGACCTACATTGAAGACACCATGACTCCATTCCTTTGGTAGATTAAGTTGAATTTTATGGAAGCAAACAGAGCTAAAATCATATCGAGCAATGCCTGTGTAGTTGTACTGGAAGGGAGCTTTGTCTCTCTGCTGAAAGCCTTTTCTGATCTCTTTTTTCATTGTCTTCCTCATTAGGTTCCCTTAGGTGCATAGTCTCATCATTTCTTTAGTGCAATGTCCATAAGAACAACTCGCATGCTGCTCTCACAGGCTTTTCCAAGCTGGCTTTGTACACTGCCAATTATGTCACGCCAAAGGTTGCCTTCAGGCTCTGTTCCCTGGAACTTAGTCTTGATATTGGAAGCTTGCTGGAGGCCTTTCATCCATTCACAAACCCAGGCAAGTCTAGAGGCAAGGTAGGTTATTTTATTCAGTGCTCTCACTCTCTGACACACAATTTGAGTTTCTGTCTTGCCTTTGGGTGCTATGTCTTCTTATTTTCAAGTTACAGTGTACGTTTCTCCCAGTTTTATATTTCATCAGTCATGCTAGTAGAGTTCTCCCAGGGACAAATTAAGTGGGTGGATTTAAGTTGATATTTAACTGAGAGCCCTATTGATTGTGGGTTCAGCCTCACATCTCTCTCTTCCTCTGGTCTCTAACAGGGGAGGGCTTATTACATATTTGTTGTTGTTTGGCTGACTTGAAAGCCCATCTCCAATCCACAGCTCCTTGTAGATCTCACCTTCTCTATTGTTCAGTCACTTTATTGAACTCTTATCTCTGGCTTTTGTGTGTTTACAAATTTCTATTCTTGTTTCACTGGGAATGTGTCGTCAATGTTGTTAGGATGTCAGGTCTTGATGTTTTATCACCCTCCTCCTGTTGACAATCCTCACTGCACATGGTGAGCTTTGCTACCCCTACCACGGAGTCTTAAGCTGTACCTTTTCCCTTTTTCTTCTATGGAATCTGCATTGTCTTGCAGTTTTCCCTCCCATTTGACTGTTAGAGCTGCCATACCATTTATCACTAATAATGGGATAATTTTGAAAGAGACATCACTAAAATAATAAAAATAGCTCAGTTTTTAAAATCTATCAATAGACAAATTAAAGCTTTTATACTGAATACCTATAAGTGGTTTCTGTAAGAATCCTAAGAAAAATATTAGCAAAGTAAAGCAAAATGATATATTAAAAAGATAATATGTAATGAAAAGACAAAGTTTATCTGGCTTTATAAGTTTTGTTTAACATTTGAAAATAAATAGACAATGTTTATACTTTTAAAAAGAGAGCATTGGGAGGGGGGAGGCAAAAGGGGTTTGTTCTTATTTTTGTTTGTTTGTTTGTTTGTTTGTTTTGGAGGGGAAAATGGGAAAGGGAAAATGTACATGTAAATAAAGAAAATATCTAATTAAAAAAAAAAAGAGAGAGCAACCATGTGATCATTGTACCACATATCATGGAGAAGAGGATTTGATGACATTCTCTAGCTGTTAACCTTAAAATAGAAAAGAAAAATTAGGATGAGCACCTCCAACATGTGTATTGTGAAAAACATACTTCTTTTGGGAATATTGATTTTAAACACTTGATGTAAGAAGTGATACTGATACTACAATGGTTCCTTTCCTTGCTTCTATTGGATCTTGTACTAGAAACCCCATCAAAATCAATCAACACAAAGTGTGATTTCTAGGAGGGGGTCTAACACTTCTTGTGAGATGGTTGCTTACTTGTTTTCATTCGATGAAAATATATGGCTCCATATTATGGTCTAAATAAGAAATGTCTCCACAGATTCATATGTTGAAGCCCAGATCTTAAGTGCTATTATTTAATTAGAAGAAGTAGGTCACTGGAAGTATATTCTCGGGGTACATCCTGGCCATTCTGTTATTAGCAGAACAATTTTTGTGCTTTCTTCCCTTGTCTCTATGATGTTCTGCCTCACTATGATCTGAACACAATAGACCCAGATGATCATGGAGAGGATTAAATGACATTTCCAGACAAAATAAACATTCCCTTTTTAGAAGTTGTTCAGTTAATTATCTTGTCCAGATTACAATGTATAATTTTTATTGCCCTCTTGACTGGCTTAAAATTGCCATGAGGACAAAACCACAAGAGTATTCATGACTGTACTTTAGGAAAGCTTTAAGTAAGTGGGAAGGTCTCAGATTCTGGTCTGGATATCAAAGTGAGGAAACAGAGAGCCAAATGTAACACTATCTCTCTCAGCTGCCTGAATGTGGATACGATGTGACCAGCTGCTTCATATTCCAGACACAATGACTCTCATCAGCCTTGGATTATACTCTTAAACCATGAGTAAAAAATAAAGCCCCCCTTCCTTCAATTGCTTTAGTCTGGTTTGTCTCTCTCTCTCTCTCTCTCACACACACACACACACACACACACACACACACACACACACACACATTTGTGACCAATATAGTGATAAAAATTCCACTAGACTGCATGGTAGACAATAAACACCGAGGAAAACACTGTGAAAATACAGGCTCATCATCATCTTTGGAATTTCCACATCTTTTAAAAGCTGATGTGCACTCATGATTATATTTTCCTTTTACTAATAATGTTGAAGTGTTTATAGAAAAATGAGATGAACAAATAAAGTAGGAACAAACCAAGAAATAGTTTTGAGGTTTACAGCCTATAGTAAGAAAACCACAGTGGATCAGCACTCAGAACATCCTTCAAAGGCACAGGATAACTTAGCAATTCTTTCTTCTTCTTTTCCATGTCTACTTTCTACTTTCTACATTTTATTTTATATAATCATTTGACTGGGAGCCAACAGTCTCATGTGACTACAAAAGGTGGACTGTGGACTGGAAGTAGCTGAGAGTACAGTGCTGAAAACCTGGGATAAGAAGGAATTAGCAGAAACTGGCCACTCTGCTCTGAGCAGAAGACATCAATAAGCTTTCTTAATGTAGTCACTGAGGAGAGAACCTGGTAGAATTTTCCCAGAAATAGGAAGGAAGTGAAGAATTACTGCTCATCACTTAATATTTTTTTCATACTTATGGGGATTAAAGTACTTTGTATATTTTATTCGTAAAGGTTTCTTTCTGTGTGTGTATGAGTATGTGGTTGCAGCTGAGATTATAATACGTAATCTTAATATTTATAATTCTATTTATAGTTTAGAAAGTGCTATGTATGTAAGACATAGAAATTTTGTAACCAAACAATCCTGTTAAATTTCCTCCTCTCTTGTACAATTAAGCTATTACATGTAGAGTAACTACTCACCTTAAAGCATAAGGTGATTTATAGTTTTTTGTACATATTTATAGAACACATGGATTTTTAAAAATATTAACAGGAAAAAAATCTTTTACATTTATCACATTAATACTTTCAATGTATTTGTGAAAACTTCTCTCTAGGTTGATAAATTTCTTTTGTCATAGGCTATGTTGTGAGACCGATCAGTGAATTCACTTTGGCTTTCTTTGTTCAGCAATGCCTTTGTTTTGCTCCTTACTTTATTAAATATAACTTATGCTTACAGAAGTCTACATTGTAAGATACTTACAATGAGACAATTAACACACATATTATATTATGTTTGTTGGTATGTTGTAAATAACTAAAATTTATTTTATGGTTTCCAAATACATTGAAGCATATATTAAACATAGTCATTACTCTGCACAATAATGTCCGACTTATTGAACATATCCCATCCACTAAACTGGAATTTTGTATCCTTTGTCCAAAAGCTAATCTCCCTTCTCCCATCCACCAATAGACTGGTGATAGTAGAACAGCAGGATTTAATGGATGCTATTCCACTATATTCTGATTTTCATAGTTTCTAATCAGAAGTCTGCAATCACTCAAATAATTATTCTTCACTGTGTAAGTAATAGGTGATATGCACTGACTTTGTTCTTCATTTCTATTGGCTCTTTGAAGTTGGATAATGGTATTTTCCAGTGTGGTTTATACATTAAACACTCATGGGAAATTTCTATATAGATAGATGATAGATAGGACTTTTAGAACAAACTTGGGAGTTTAGTGACTTTAATCCTTTAAATATTTCCCTACATTCTTTCCCTTTCTTCAGTGACTCCAATTTTCTGGATGTTTGAAAATTGTCACCTGGTACGTTAAACTGTATTTAACTTATTTCTTAATTTTACTCTCCAGTGATTTTTTATTTAGTGATTTATTCTTTCTATTAGTATACTGATATTAAATACATTTGTTGAATTTTTCTTTAGGTATTTACAGCTCAATAGAACCTGAGGTTTATTATTTTTACATTTTCTATCCTTTGCTGGGATTTGATATATTTCATTTTTATTCTAAGTGTATCACTACTGCATTTTCCATTATTTCAATATGTATTTCTATTTAAGGAATTGATTTTTAAAATATCATTACTTAATGATATTGTATATGTCATCACTACAAGGTTTATAACCATATCTCATATTTTTCTTTGATATTCATGCATTAATTGACTTTAAGTGGTATCTTGAACATATTTAATGTTATATCATCGATTATTTTATCTTCCCAGGTCTTATATTTCCTGTGCTCTGGACTGAACCACAAAGCGTTGTGTACACTGGAAGAGCACTCTACCATTGATTATACCAACAGCCTAATCTACATCCAATTTGATAATACTTTTAACTAAGGATTAACTTAATATCCTAAGATACAACAGACATACTTTAATGCATATTGGCGTAAAGGACAATCCAGTTCTGACTACTTTCACTTTGCCTCAAATATGCAGGGTTTGTATGTCAGTCAAAAGATTTTCAAAAAGTTTGTGCATAATATAAAGACTTCTATGAATTGGGGCTCTTGAGTTGATTCAGTTGAAAAAATGTTTGTCATACTATATTTTTTTTTTACCTAGGTCCTCTACATATATGTTATGGTTATGTAGCTTGATGTTCATTACAGTGGCAGTGGAGGAGGTTCTGACTCTTTTACCTGCTTTTGGGACTCTTTCTCTCTTACTGGGTGGCCTCGTCCAGCCCTGATATGAAGGCTTGTACCATAATATGATGGCTTAATATGCCTGTTTGTTGATATCCCTCTCTGCTCTTTTTGTGGGAGGGATTACAGTGAAATGGAGTAGGTGGGATGAGAGTAGGTTGGACGAATAGAGGGAGAGGAAACTGCAGTTGGGGAGTAATGTATGATATGTACATATATATTACACACACACACACACACACACACACACATATATACACATATATACATATATATGTACATATATGAATTCAAATTCTTTAGAATCCCTGTGAATACATACACAGAACATGACTTTTATCACAGGATTTGCATGGTAAGATGCAAGGCAGAGGCATGAGGATCTCTGGAAACTTGCAATGAGCTAGCCTGGCATAGGAAACTTTAAAACAACAACATACCTTTTCTCAAAGGTAGAGAGCTGGTAACAATGCCTGAGCATATTTTCTAGTCTTCTTATGCAAACCATGGCATGTGTGTGGCCATACTTACAGGAATAAAAAGAGTTCCATAATTTTGCTTCTATTTCACTTATTTCTCATCCATCTTCCTTGTTGTTCACTATGCTTACTGGTTCCAGATATTTGTCGACTGAACAAGCCCTATTTTAAAAATTGTATTTTTATTCAAGCTTAGTTTGTTATTATGTTTCTTACTGTTATGACAACTTCAATAGAATGCCATTGCAAATGTGCAGAGAGATAAAGAGAGACTTGAAGGGAGGAAGGAGAGAGGAGAGGAGAATGGAGAAAAAGAAGGACAGAGGGGAAATGAATGGGAAAGAGAAGAGAGAAAGAGATTGGACAAGAGGAGGAAGAGGTGGGAGGAAAGAAGCAAGGCAGATGAAGGAAAGAGGGAGCGAAGGTGAAATGCTCATCCACTGGATGCATTTTCTGTAACAATCTCCAGAAAACTGGTTTTTTTCAAACATTACCTTAAAGACAATTCAGAATTAGTGACTAAAAATTTTGGGTGGGTGAACTTTTTGGGTGGGTTAGCAATGTTCTCCACAGTGAATGCCATCTACAGAATTTTAAGATTGTCCTAACAGAGGAGCATAAACCAGTTCAGATCAGGTCAACTCAGCATGATTTCTCTCTGACCTGTGACTGTGGTGTATAGTATCTTCTACAATATGGTCTTACCAGCAAGTTCTGATAAATAACTGAGAGCAATAGCAAAAGTCTGTACTATTTGGAGGACTTCTAGGGTCTACTGAAAAGGCTATGATGAGGAAAGAAGAATATAATTTTATGGCAACTGTTGCAGGGACAGAAATGCCAAAGCCAGAGTGCACAAGTTCCCAGTCTAGAGTTTCCCCTGTTGTTCATTTTTTTTCCTTCATCTCTGGAATGATTGACAAAGAGAACAGAAATAGGGATTCTCACCATAGAAGTAGCCAATATTGCTCTAGTAAGCTATAATATTTTTTTTAGAATTTGACACTTGTATGTCTTAACTGAAGCTGTGCTTGCAATTAGGGATAGTTTTGTGATCTAAGAATAGAGGAGTCTGACATGGAGCATAACTTATACTTGGATACAACAGGAGACAAAAAACAAAGTCTTTTGAAGCACATACTTCTGTAATCTGTACTTGCACACTGTGCTGCTATTCTGCACATGCATAAAGGAAAGAGTGAGCAATCATTTTGGTTTGAGAATCCCAGAGAGCAGCAGAAAGATTTTGACATTTGCAGTGGGTCTTAACAAAGTTGAAAAAGAAAGAAAGCAATATGAGTAAAGACATGAACTTTTGAAATTCTGCAATGAAGAGAATTATGGGATGTTTAGACAATAGTGTTTGAACACGCAGAAAGGTGAATTTGCAATATTGCCTGAAGCCAATATATTTAAAAGGTGTCCCATATACATTTACAACAAGACACAGAAATAGCAGGAGACCATGAGGTTCTCAACATCAAGGATTTCTATCAATGTATGTCTGCAGAATGAAACTTTTCAGTGCAGTAGGGAAAAAATTGAAGGGAGAAAGACTATAGGCAGAGAGTTATTGATGCAGAGTTGAGGCGATGCAGGTAAGGGGTGACTCTAACAAAGAAGGTAATGGAGACAGTAATGATGGAATTGCCAACCCTGGAAGCAATAGAAGAATAGAGAGCAGTGAGTAACACATGTGTTGTTTGGTTTGAGGTTTGTAGCTTGGCTCAGTGGATTGCTAAAACAGAATGGGCAAGAGGAAGAGCCTTCTCTTTCCATTCTCGAGGGAATGGAAAATAAAATGGACTTGGAAAATTTTAGTGTCTATTCTTCTTCTTTACCACCAATGCAGGTGTTCAGAGGGTGATTGGTAACAAATTTCACGTGGTCAGCAAAGAAGTATTATAAAAATGACTCATATTAATAGGTTTGGTTTCAGATATGGTGACAGAAGTCTGGAAATGAAGTGTAAGCAATAGGAGAGGCAGAAAAGAAAGTGACACCAAAATCCTCTAGGACAGAAAAGTTTTTCAAAAGCAACTCATTTGTGAAAGTGGGAAATTACAGAGCTGGGCCAAATGGGATGATTTGTCAAAGAGCCCAGTGTAGAGTTTGTTTGTTTTCCATGGACTTCTTCTGAACTGTTAATAGAGTAGGGCTCTGAGGTTGGGGTGTTATAAAAGACAGCAAATTAAAAGCAGTGAATACAGACTTGGCTTGTGAGTTGGAAGGAGAGAAGTAGATGGTATACATGTGTGAGATTCATATAAAAGGTCTGTTAAGAATGTGAGACAGCAAAGGCAAAGTGAATATAAACTGCAGAAAAGGCAGAGAGTAAAAAATGAGTTAGCTTGTGCCCTCTGCAACTTCTGCCATGATTAAGAGCATCACTGAAGGGTAACAGCATCTAATAGATTCTTACAAAGTATGTTTCTTGGTCTTTTTACCCTTGGGCTAACTTTAATTAATTTAGATCCAGAGATAATACCTGACAATTGTGTAAGAAAAATTGTGTAGATAAAGCAGGATGCAAGGAGCCATACTGAGGCTGATCTGGAAAGAAGTGGGAAACACAGTTTCACAGGATATTCTATCTTCTTTGTCTATTATGATCTCACATTTGCCTTAAAGACAGAGGAATTGCTGTCTGACAAGTTACAGAGTGTGTGTGGTCTGCTTGTTTAACTGTTTGTATCGAATCTGATTGTACTTGGATTTCTATTGTGCCAAGAAAGAGGAGAGTCTGAAGGCAAATGAATTTGAATTTCAGTATTGGTTTTAATACCAAGAACTAAATGACATGAGCCTCAATTTCCAAAGCTGTAATTATGGCAAGCCCTCCTTTTGGACTAGTAAGGATTCTTGATAGACAGACAGACAGACAGACAGACAGACAGACAGACAGATAAACAGATTCCATCACTACACCTTTATAGATGAAAGATGATTGACAAAGGGTAAGAGTTATTATGAAATATAATCCAGTCTTCTAAAATGGTGTTTTGCCATGTATTTGTCTAGGGGCATTTCCTGGGGAAACAAAAGTTACGTGTCAATTATCTTAAAGATTTGGAGGCAGATGAGTTAGACATCGGCCTTTGCTATTGAAGTTTCAAAGCTGCGTAAAATATGTTTAGCTATGAAGTAAAGGAAGAAAAAAGGTTCTCATTACTTCAACATTCTATTATTCTTAATCATCTATGACGTCTTCATTTTGATCTCTCTCTCTCTCTCTCTTTCTCTCTCTTTTCTGTCAAGTTCTTCAGAAGGGAGGCATAAATCTAAAATTTCAATAATTTCCTACAGCTGTTCTGGAAGTTCTACGAAGCTTGAGTTCCCTCCAACCACACAAGAAAAGACAGAGGACAGGATTATGAGACTGGCCCTGTCTCTTCCTAAACTCACAAGGCTTCTCCTGTCTTCTCAAGGACTTGGGATGATGGAGGCTTACGTAAAAATTCCAACATATAGCTTCCCTTTTAACCTCATTGAGATTTCTACCATTCTACTCTGTTCTGGATTTTAACAGCTAAGATTTTTGTGTCTGGTTTATCATTTCCAGTTATTGATCTCCTTATCTGTTTTCCAGAAGAACTCTGCTCTTAATGTCCTGTGGACTATGAAATCACTAGATTTCTCCTACCTCCTTCCAGCATTCTTTGTCTCACACAAGAGAACTACTTCTTTCTAAAAGACAGCATAAAACTATTTTTTTCATTTGGCAGAAAACATAGTATACCTTGATTTTAGACGTTGAATATTTTAAATTAATTTTTTTGCATTTATTTATCCCAAATAAACCAATTTTATTTATAAAATTTCTAATGAAGCTGCCCATTGTTTATCAGTTCCAAATCCATTTTTTTTTTTTCACTCAGCTTTGGAATGTTGAGACCAGATTTCTGAAAACATACCTGTTAATAACTGCTCCATACTTGCAATTTCAAGCAGGGCCACTAGAGGGGCATGCAAAGCTGGAGCAGAGACAGGCTTTCCTGCCTACGGTGCTTGTAGTTTTTGACTCTGCTTCTGCTTCCTGTGAGCATCACCTAGCAAGTCTTCATTCTGCTTCAGACAGTTTCTTCCTGCAGCAGCAGTTAAATTCAGATTGTAATTTCTCCAACATTTGTTTAGTCTACTTTATTTTATATCTCTCAAAGATACCAGCACAGGGCAGACACATTTTTCTGAGACTGCTGAGGTTCTTTGAGCTCAGATGCCAGCATTTACTGTCAGGGATCTACATGTACAGTGTCCTGTCTCTACAGCATCTAAATTTGAACCATTCCTATCTGACCCCCTCCACTAGCTCTAGGATGGGAGCTCATCCACTACATGCCACTTTGACAATACATAGTACTTGCTTAATAATTCTGTGTATTAAAGATTCTCATGAAAATCATTGATAAATTTTAAATCTCCCAAATAAATCTTACCAAATGAATGTCATCTCACAGCCACAAAGTTGTTATTTGTTGGTAGGGCATCAGAGAGAAGAGGGAAAGGCCACTGTGGTTATCCATCTTTTTTTAATACATCTGTTGATCCTGTGTGTTTGGTGTGGATATCCTGTGATCTTCAGCTTAAAAGATGACAGCCACTGAGGAAACAAGTATAGGAAAAGAATCATAGAGTTTAAGATTAAAGCAACTTAACTATTCACACTAGAATTTTTACAAAACACAGTACTACTCACAGACAGCCCAAACCATCAGTATCTTGTGAGAGCACACAAGCAACATAAACCTCCATGTGAGCCAAGATCTGAAGAATAAGAATCTCTGTCTAACTGTGGAGCTTTTCTTATGCATTCCAGTTTGGTGAACACTGCTAGGTAATATATAGCATCGAATGAGGCAAGTTTTACAGGAAGCAAACGAGTTTTTCTACGTTTGTGTTCCTCTTTAATCCTGGCTTTTCACGTATTCTTGGTTCTATACCTCCTTAGACATGACCCTCATTATATACCATCACTAAATTTTAGAAAAATTGAAAAGGCATATTATTAGAATTCTAGTCTTCCCAGGTTAGCTTCAGTCTTTTAAGTATTATAATTCATTTGTTTTGGGTATGCACATATATATGTATGTGTTTCTTTTATTTAAATGCTTTTTTAAACGCTGGGAAAAAGCTGAGTCTGGATCTAAAATATACTATGTAAATGACCACTGACTACTTTTCAAATCCTTCCTGTTTCAAAACAAAACAAAACACAAAGGGAAATAAAGTTGATAACTGGTCATCGTAGTTGCTCTATTAGCTACAATTTCTCTCCTCTACAGATTGCAAGAGAACATCATTGCATGTCAGGCTGGTAGTGTAACTTGTGAGAAAACACAGACCGACCAGGGCTGTGCACATCCCTATCTTAGGGGAGAAGGCAGCCACTGAAGGGGAAAGTGCACTCAGAAGAACAGACGAATGCACAGATACCTGTAGAAATGACTGTGTAAGGAGAGTAGGTTCAAATCCATTTACTCTCTGGGATAGTGCTCAAGAGCCTTTTGCAAACATGGTATTTTCTTAGGCTTCCATGAGAACAGAAAACTGAAATGATTGCCTACTTGAGATGATATCCAAGCCTGGAGGCTGGGGGCCAGCTAGTGACAACTGGGGACAAAGTAGAAACAAAGGCATCCCCTGCGATCTCATCTCTGAAAACATGCAGAAGCAAAAAAAAAAAAAGAAAAAGAAGCATCCAGACAAAGCCTGCAGGGATGGCGCACTGGATCCCTGCCAAACCTTTCACTATTTTATCACATGTTAACTGTAGTCTGTGGGAAAATTGTGGGCGACTCAGAGGGAAAACACATCTTTGACAGTTGCTGAGAAAGTACATTAAATTTAAAAAATATCTGATTTGTGTTCTCTGAGATAAAGAGGAAACATGAAATGAAAAAAAAATAATATGGAATGAAAGAACAGATGAGATAAAAAAAACACTAAGAATCTGAGATAAAATAGTATAAACAAAAAAAATTCAATACAGTTTACAATCCCTTAAAATAACATCAGATTTAAAGTTGATTGGGGTACAAAAAGGAAAAATCACAATGATGCAGAAAAATTAAATTAATACTGAAGAGAATGACTGACAAAATTTCCAGAAATCAAAAGAAAAGATAAAATATTATAGTATAGAGGTAAGACTTCTTGGGAAGGTGGGAGGAGGGAGAGAGTAAAGAGAGGGATGGGAAAGACGAACAATGGGAAACTATGAATTACAAGCATCTCTATGAAGGAGCCATTCCTTCTACAAAATAAAGCAGTATGAAGGCAGGAAAAAATAATTCTAGGAAACAATAATTTTGAGAGAAACAAAGTGGAGTTATTAGAGTGAGTTTAGTTTTTAAATGTCAAAAATAAATGTTGGAATGGTGTGAACATGACAATAAAACTCAAGCATCTTTCCCAAGTGAATGTAGTCAGTGAGAGAGGCTGTGAGACAGAAAGAGTTCTCACTGTCCTGTCTGAATGGGTAGATGAGACAGTGAGCATCAAATATGACTAACTTCACAGAAAAAGACCACCCTGTGTCCTGATAATTTGCTGGAAATAGTCATCATCACAGATTTGGGTATAGTTTGTTTACTACAATAATCCCAAGACAGATGAAATATTTCACTTCTGTATCTATTTCATCAGACACATTGCGATGGAGATTCAATAAATCTCATGTATTTCCAGGGAAATATAAAAGAGCTAAATACAGGAAGTTTACTGAGACATGACACAGAAGGCACTGGTGGCTAACAGATTGGCTTGCTGCAAATAACCTTAACAACATCTAGTACAGACAATGCAGCAGTTCTTGATTTAAGGTTTTATTTATTTGTAAGTGTGGGGGGTGCTGGAATCTGAGTAAATGTGTTCATATTAGTGTAGAACAAACAGAGGCCAGAAGTGAGCAACAGACTCCCCAGAGTTGGAGTTACAGCTGATTGTGGGCAGACATGGAGACTAGATATCAAACCCTGGTTTCCAGCATGAGCAATAGGAGCTCTTAGTTCCTGAACAATCTGTCTAGCCCTGTCCCTTATCTTTCTTGGCATATGTAACTTCTAATTTTCTCGATGCTTACCTTTCCTTTTTTGTTCCTTGCCTCCCTGCTTTAATTTTTTTCCTTTATATTAAAGCAATTATTTCTCTCTGCCCCTACCTCTACCCCTACCCCTGAATGAGATTTTTCCAGTGCTGTCATCAATCTAGTTATTGATTAACTTTAAAATGGAGGTCAGGAATTGTATCCTCGACTGTTTTCTCATTTTCAAAGTGGACACAATGCCAGGATGGGGGATAGAAGAACATTAGATACATAGGTTCTGAACCCTAGGTTGGACTTATTTGGCTATATAGCTTATATGGCTTATATGGCTATAAAGAAAGAGGGGAAGGGAAGGAAAATAAGACATAGTCATCTGAGAAATAAATTAAAAAATACTTTGTGACACTCTGAAAAGATCGCTATCCTCAAGAATTACTAACAAATGATGGTGAGGATATTTACAAAGAAAATCTTTATTCACTTTCCTGGGGAGTGAAAATTTGCATAGCTATTTTGAAAATCAGTATGGAGGTTTCACAAAAAATTAAAAATTGAAATTACCATACCACCCAGCTAAACCACTGCCAAGCATATACTTTGAAGACTCTATATCCTATCACAGAGGCACTCTTCTATTCATGTTTATTGCTACTCTATTCAAGGTAGGAAGAAGATAGAACCAGCCTGAATGTCCATCAATAGGCGAATGGATAATAAAATTATCTTACTCATATAAAATGGAATTTTATCCAGCTATAAAGAAAAATTAATTTTTACAATAATCGTATGTATCTGGAAAGTATAATATTAAGTAAAGAACTAAGAATGACAAAATCCACATGTTGTCTTTTGTACCTGAATCTTAACCAGTCATATATTTGTATGTCTCAACAAATGGGTATATTGTGAATAAATCTTAAAAATCAAGAGAGTTCACATGGGGGGACCCATGGCTCCAGCAGCATGCTTATAGCGGAGGATGGCCAAGTCGGTCACCAATGTGAGGAGAGGCCCTTGGCCCTGTAAAGGTTCTATGCCCCAGTGTAGGGAAACCCCAGGGCCAGTGAGCAGGAGAGGGTGGGATGGTGAGCAAGGGGGAAGGAGGAGGGAACAGGTGTTTGTTCTTGTTATTTTTTTTTTTTTTTTTTGGAGGGGAAACTGGGAAAGGAGATATCGTATGACAAGTAAATAAAGAAAATATCTAATAAAAAAAGATTATGAGTTAAAAAACAAACAAACAAACAAGAGAGAAGACCAAGAAGACGTTTCCTTTTTTAATTTCAAAGATAAAAATATTGTAAAGAGTACCAATCCTCTATAGTTTTGCAAATATTAAATAAAATGCACGTGAAACTTATGACAATGACAGCGACTTGGGAAATCTGAAGACCCTTCTTCCTAGAGGTCTCTTTTTCCTCCAGCTCTTCATCATGGTAAGCATTTCTGAAGGACTCCAGCTTGATTGTACACACAGCTGTACAGCCCTAAAGCCAATATGTGAAATGCATATTCATCAGAATAAGTCTATTATTTGTCATCTACACTACAAATGCCACTAGCTCACTTGTACCCCAATGCAATCCCAAAGTTTCCATCACCCTAGGCCCACTGTATCCTGATTTTGTCACCTCTAAACCAGAAGTCGTCAGAACATGAAGTTTTTCAGATTCAAGTGGTTCCAACAGAACAAGCTATTTACACAGAGGAGAGTACCCAGCACAGTTGATAAAGATCCAAGGGCCTCTGTCTTTGTACACAGGTACTGTCTAGAGGTCTACCAGCTATCAGGATCTGTGGATCTTTTATTTCTTCTAAGGTAGGCAGTAATTATCTAATTCTTTTCCTGATTATACTGGCCTTAAAAATAGAATGTTCTGTGGCAGGCATGGGGAGGGGGGAGGCAATAGGGGTTTGTTCTTGCTGTTTTTATTTGTTTGTTTGTTTTTTGGAGGGGGAACTGGGAAAAGAGAAATTTACATGTAAATAAAGAAAATATCTAATAAAAAAAAAAAGAATGTTCTGGCATCTTTACATAGCAACGGGAGTCCTGCTTTCTTCAGTGACTTGGAAGCATGACTTATTGCATGTCTGTGCTTCTTACTGAGCCAGAGGACCTAATACCATACAGACTGTGTAAGAAGCTTCGTCTTTGTTATTCACTTACCTTCTGCAATGAAAGTCTGAAAGATATGTTGGGACAAAAAATAAATGAAATAAAAATAAACTGTTCTTTTACTAATAAGCTCAAATTTTAACTAGCTTGCAATCAAATGCTAAGATGCAGAGGGATAAAGGCAGAGGAGGTTATTGTGGTATCTGTGACAAATGCAAGTTGGTAAGGCATCTGGCAAAGCAAAAAAAAGGACAGCTTCATGCCTTTGGTTGTTACCTAGGAGTCTGGGAAAAACCATGTAGGTCAAAAAAGTGGGGACAGGGAGAGAATTGACCCCTGTGGGGATTTTTTTAGTGTGACTTTGCTAGTTACCTGTGTGGTCTGACAGACAACCCCTCTACACTGAAAGGTATCCCTCGCCAGTGAATAGATCTTCAGTATTGAGTAATGGACAATAAATTTCCATACTGCCATGCAAATCAATTCAGCAGGGATTGGGAAGGCTTCTTTTTTGTTGAAGGTTGCAGGTTATGCCAGCCTCACCTTCCCACCTCTGTTGAACATCAAGGCTTTCTCACTGTTGGTAAAACACATATCTACACACAATTTGGCCTTTCAGGGCCTTGATAAGTTTGTCAGGTAATGTCTTATTCAACCAGAGATGCAGGTTTCAAGTTCAATTCCCTTTTCTGAGACTTATAGGACCCAATTCAGGAGAAAGGCTGAAAGTGATTTCAGAGAATCCCAAACATCCTGTCCTCTGACTCCCACATCACCTCCTAGTAGAATGCTCAGTGTGGGTGGAAACTATAAATACATTCTGGAGAAAGTAGCATCAAAGCAATTGGAAGACACAGGTATGACAAGAGCAGCTCATCTTGTCACAGCCAGTCTGTCTTATTAACTGGCCATAAAAATATATAGTGGGGATCAAAGAGAAATCAAAGAGCTTGCTCACATGGCCTGTAGGACTACTCTTTCCTGTCACTCTCCTGAGTAGAACTTTACTTATTTCCACACAATTGTTATGTTTGTGAGTTCTTTTAACTGGGCAAGTGTGTAACCAGTCTCCACACAGCGCATCTTACCAGTGGGTGAAGTCTTCTGGAGTTAATTCCAATAAAGATGAGTTTTATTGCTTCCAGCCTTGTCATGGTCAATTACATTTGAATTAAAACTGTAGAGTAAAATCTGCCGAGGTGCAGCCCTCGGTTAATGCACAGTTTGGCATTTTGTGCTTCAGAACACTTGTAAGCAAACACAGTATAGAGGGCATAATGGTTCCCTTAGTAACTATTTGAAGACTTGAAGCCACATTTGGATAGGAAAAAATAACTGTATCTCCAATACTGAATGATAGACATCAAATTTCCATATTGCCTTGCAAATCAATTCACAAGGGGTTGGGAAAGCCTCTTTTGTGTTGAAGGATGCAGGAAATTCTAACTTCACCCTTTTACCCCAGTTCCAATAAACTAAATTAATGAAAAGACTTTTTAAAGTTGTGAAATAAGAGTTCCTCCAATTTTGGACTAAAATGACCCAATGCTTAGATCTTAATAGGATAGGACAACTTAACAAAATCGAAGTTCAAGGAGGAAGAAGAGAGCCACTACTATCTTACAGGTAAATGTGCTAAATGCATTTAGATGCTCAAAAGGTAATTAGCATGTAAATTGAATTCTGAAGAGGAGAACACAAATAATCATGTCACCAAGGACTTATCTATAGTGGATTTTTTGGTGCCAGAGTTTGACCTACAGTCCTCTCTAACGAGGTGATAATGAGCTGTGAAGGCCCAAAGGAGCTATTGGATAGCAATCCTTGTAAAGTGAGGTAAGCAGCAGGCCCATTCCTACATGCATGAGCAGTCCTGGAATATAGCGATAAAATCACTTATATCAGCTCCTATGACTTCTTTAAGAAAGAGAATAGTTTGTGGGAAATAACATTTGCTAAAGCTTCTTGTGTTTTGAAGTTTCTGGTGAGATTCAAGTAATCATTTACATATTAAGAAATCAGAGTAGATTTGGCAAAGAACAAGCACAGTAGCATTTATCCAAGGATGTAGACATCTCACTTTAAGTACCAGTGTAGGACCCATTTCTCATCCTCACTATTAACCTCTAACCTATGCAAAAGGGAACTCAGGATTTCCTAGTTATATAACATTTGCTTTTCAACTGTGAAGAAATTCCATGACCAAGAGAAACCTGAAGATCACATCTCAAACCTATACAGGAAGAATAGAGAGAACAGTAAGTAGAAACACGCTACAAAAATTCAAAGCCCATCCTTAGTAACATGCTTTCTCTGGGAGGTGCACCTCCTAAGGTTTCCAAAGCCTTCCCAAACATTCCTGGGACCAGTCTATCAGAGGCATATCTTACTAAATCTTTAACCCTGCCCTTCCTCCTAAATTTATCAGGAACATTTTCCACCTGTTCTACTGCAAAATTGGCCATTGAACTAAAGAGCGCAATGATGACTTTACAGCAAAAGCAAAGAGGTTGTTCTAAAGATTCATCCTTCTCAAAGACTGAGACCCTGTTTTTCTTTTGCTATGGGATTTGGAGTCTCTCCTTAAACCCCAGGGCAAAACTTAGGTCATGACATATATTTTTCAAGGTCCAACTGAGTAGGTCTCAGAATGAAAGTCCAGGACATGTGGTCAGGACCATCAAGGAAGGAATACAGGAACAGAGAATGGGTTCCTAGGTAGGAGAAGATAGTTTCTTAGAACAAAAGCAAAGAAAAAGTAGAAATTTGAAATAGATCCACATTGTAAAATTATCTTACAGAAGGTAGAATGTACATATTTTTTTTAATCTAGTAAAACTCTCTTGAAAATACATGAATACTAAAATAAGCCTGAGGCAATGATAAGATCCTCAGTGCATGAGGGTATCCACAGAGCAAGAAGTTTGCCAAAAGTTTGTGCAAAGGCTAATGCCAGCTCTCTTTAATTGGCAGTTGCTCTATGTGGCTGTCTCTGGTTGATGTTTTAGAGGAAGCTGACCCACTGTATGCATACTGATTAGATGTCAGTTGGCTGCCTAGCCTTCTAAGACACTATGTTCTGGCACCCTGGCCTCTGCTGGCCACTCAGAATTTCAATATTATTCTTTGTGATAAGTCGTAAAGAGACATACGTGCTGTAAGAAGAATAAATAACAAGGGGCCTGGTATGATTTGTAGAGGTCAGATAAGCCTGTCTGGGGAAGGAGGATTTAACAGGATATCTAAAGGGTACTAGGGGCTTTGGCTAGAAGAGTAGTGGGTAAGGGCTGAAAATACAGCCCTTGCAAAAGCTTTGAAGCACAAGCAAGGCTAGTAAGGTAGTTAGTTGAGTATGTTACCTGGCTATAGCACTGCTCGGGAAATGACTGACAGAAAGAAGGAAGGAAAGAAGGGCCTGTGTTTACAGAGATGCCCACCCTGCTTGTGGAGGGAAGGACTGGGAGATAAAGAAGATAAACTAGTGTTTCTCTTTCCTCCTGCTTTACCTAATGTGTCTAAATTGGAAATGAGAGAATATTTGGCATTTCTTTTTTTTTTCTTTTTTTTTATTAGATATTTTCTTCATTTACATGTAAAATTTCCCTTTCCCAGGTTCCCCTCCAAAAACCAACCAAACAAACAAAAACAACAAGAACAAACTCCTTTTGCCTCCCCCCTCCCCATGCCTGCCACCCCACCCTCTCCCACTTATTGGCCCTGGCATTCCCCTACACTGGGGCACAGAACCTTCACAAGGCCGAGGTTCTTTCCTCCTATTGATGATCGAATTTGCAATCCTCTACTATACACATGCTGCCAGAACATTCAGTCCCACCCTGTATAGTCCTTGATTGGTGGTTGGGTCCCTGGGAGCTCTGAGGGTACTAGTTAGTAATTGTTGTTCGTCTTAAGGGGCTGCAAACCCTTCAGCTCCATAGAACCTTTCTCTAACTCCTTCATTGGGGACAGTGTACTCAGTTCAATGAATGGTTGTGAGCCTCTACATCTGTATTAGTCAGGTATTGTCAGAGCCTCTCAGGAGATAGCTATATGCTTGTCCTTCCTTCAGTCTCTGCTCCATGGTTAATCTCTGCCACTCCTTCTGTGTGTGTTTGGTTCCCCTCATTTCTAATATTTCATAGCATTCCAGTTGACCTCTCATCACAGCCAGAAAGTGACAAGTTTTTGGGTTAAAAGAAGTTGGCATGTACATAATACACACACACATACACACACACATACACACACACATACACACACACACACACACACACACACACACACACTCACACACACTGACATGACAGAGACACACAAACAGAATCAAAGAGAAAGAGAGAAACAGAAGAGAAATATAAATTTCCATAATATTGAATGAGTTGGAATTCATGCCATATTTACTAAGCTGTACATAGCAATTACCAAACAGCTAAATGGTCAAGAATTTCCATAACATAAAATACAAATACCTGATATTTATGTTTTAAATTCTCCCCTTTGAAACCATCATAATTTAACCCTCAGCTTGGAGATTCCCTGCTGATACTAGAGTTTGACTGACAGAAAAGATCAGCCACTATATTTTGTTTCCATTGGGATCACATTACCAACCTGTAATTTCTCCATATTAGAAAATAGTACTTGACTTCCAAATAATGAGCAGTTGGAGGATGGTTTTGCCCTGCTGCCACCTAACACTGTGCCGTTTATATCCCATATTGTGTGAAGCCAAAGACCTGCTTCATCTAGTCACTTGCAGAACAGCCCTCTGGCATCTCTGTACCATGGATCCAGGCCATCTGTTAGAACAGACACTTCGTTGAAGTTCTGATTTTCTCCTAAGCTCAACCTTGACATCCTGGGTCTCAGAAAGCCTCTGTTTGAGGAAAAGTTGTTCCAAGACTCATTTGCATGTCAGGACCTTTTACTAAGTGATGAGTGTGCTTTCTCTGAGCTTCCATGGCACAGTGTATTCTGTATAGAGACCTATTTATAGGAACATCCTTCACAGAAACCCATCATAGAAATCTTGTCCAGACAAATCTCCCATCTAAGAGACTAGCTACATAAATTGTAAGGTTCCACATCAAGGATAGAGGTAGACCACTTTCAGTCTCATAACCCACAAAGGCAACAAAGTGAGGAGAGGGTTATGCCAGATTGCATAAAGCAGGGGTGTAGACCAAGAAGGAAAGATGCAGCCTTGCAGTCTCTCATATGTAGACAGATTGACATCACCACTAGAAGTCTGTGAAAAGTTTTAGAAGAAACCATTTCTGATAGTGGTGAAGAGAAGGTCTGATTCTAAGGCTAAAATGAACTTAAAACCCAGGCTCCAGAAACAAAGAGCTGGGTGATGTCTAGGAATGCCCACTTGAGAACAAGTACATGGTAGACATAAAACAAAAACTTAACTAAGAATTTGGGTAGGTTTTCTCAGAAAGAATAGTGTTATATGATTGCTTGTCCAGGTATCAGGGAAACGGGAGATGGCCTACCACTCCATATGTAGAGGCTGAATCCCATTGCACTTCCTCTCCTTACTTTGTCTAGCCTGTGGACACCCAAATAAACCTGGATCTACTTCAGAAAGGGCTTGGACTAAGATTGATTGGTTGCAAGGAAGAGAATATCAGATCCCCTTTGATGCATATGTGGCTGGAATATGGACTTTTCTCAACAAAAACATTTTCATGTCAGTTGCTTAGTTTCTGCCACATATAGAACAAAAAATGTGGTTATGATCATCTCTGGTATGATACATGTTGTCACTTCTTCAAGACAAGAAACAGCACCATCTGATACTGCTGTGCACTGGCAGGCTGTATTCTATGAATCCCTATAGCCTTCACTGGCAAACTTCATTTCAATTCTAAAAGCACCCTGCAGAAAAGACTCCCTACCCCTTTCTTTTACAATCTCACAGAATACAGCCAGCATAAGAATAGAGAAGACATGAGATAAAATTCAAGTTGTGACATAATTAACCATATGACCTTGGCTAGGCCTGCATATCTTTCTTTGACTATGAAAGAGAGATGATACTGAGTTGAAATTTGAAATGTTGGCATAAGAAAGAAAGTTATGTCATACAACAAAAGTGTAACATTTTCCTTAATCTGTCATGTCCTAAACCTCTTTGTGTCCATAGAATTCTCCCTCCTGCTCTATCCTAGCATCTATTCATATCCTACAGAATAGTCAGGAGCATTACAGATATACCTATCTGTAGATCCCAATTTCCCTGTCTTTCCCCTCCATTTGATACTGAGATGCAGGCCACTCAGGCTAGACACTACAGTTAAACTGCTGAAACTCTGTAGCATGAAGCTTACTAGGGGTAAGCTTCCCTAGTGACAATATTTTATGGACACCTGAGGTGGCTATGACACTCCAATAATGTTTACCAAATTAACTCTGGACTCCTTAGGTTAACCATTTAAATAGGAAGCTCGCTTTGATTTTTGACGGGGGACCTTGCACTTCCCAGAGCAATGCTGGGCTGAAGAAGTTATTCAGGGACCTTCTTCCATGTCTCATTAATATTCTATCATACTCCATCACGAGCACACAAGGATGCAATGAGCACTTTGTGCATGTGAAATGAGTGAAGCAGCAGGACAGAGGGGGCTGGCATTAATTGTGCCTTGCTCAGCAATCTCTAAATAAGAAATGGTAAAACCACAAGACACTAGATTACAGTTCTGCAGACACAGGCTGCTCATGGAAAGACATGCAAATCAGACTGTTTTCAGACTGTGAACATAGGCACCAAGACATTTTTCACCTGCTCTGTGTTCCACACAGTTAAACCTCACCTCGTATCTTTATGTTTGATGGTTTGTCTTCTTCATTGCTCTGAGCTATCCCATTCTTCCTCTTTAGAAAGCTTGAGGGTGTGGTACTGGCATTTCATGATTTCTCAGCTCAGTGCTGCTTGAAGATTGCATGCAAAAAAACTTGGCTGGCTTTGTTAAGCTGACAATAAGTGCTGCAAAGGTCCATAGGACTGAGAATCTTGGAGTATGAACTTGTGTCACTTGCCCTGGTGTCCTGGGAGATGCCTGCATGATTGATCTCCTCACTAGGCCCTGGGAGGACTCAGTTCAGAGATCAAAAATGAGAGGTCCCCAAAGAAGCGTAAGGCCAAGGGTGTGCCCTTCACAGTAGACATGGAGACAGCACCCCTGCATAATAGGAGCAATATAATTAAATATAACCAGAAGATTAAATTAAAATTGGCACACAACCCAAATTTCAAGCTCAAGTTTTATCCCAATCTCCACCATGGCTTTAATATCTCTTTGTTTCATAATATATACCATGGAAACTAAAGCTACAGCTTATTTGAGTTCTGTAGCTTATATTTGCCTTTTTATAAAAATTTTCACACTAGGTACAATATCAGGTTATTTTAATTAGTTTTTCTGTAAAAACACATTTGCAAGCATAACCTGGTTTAAAATCTAATAGAACCACAGTTTGTAAATGCTCAGCTAAAGATTTAGGTGAATATGACTGTCCCTTCAATGAGTCCTGTGGAAATTTGTTCACAGAAATTAGATTTTTGATGCTGTTTCATTTCCCAGGTGGCACGTTATCATCTTTTTAGCTACATTTTGCACTGGATTGTTGCTGCAGATGGATTCTCAATGTCAAAACTTTAGGGGAAAACAGTGTCATATTATGAACAGATTCTAGCAATACCATGGCACCATTTGGGGAAAGCTGCATACTTCTTAAGTTCAATACCAGGCTTCCCACACCAGCCTTACAGAAATCAGTGTCACACTTCCCTGAGTTGGCTGTCCTCTGCACAGGTGACAACTGATTTAAAAACTACATAGGACTAATACCTGAAAGCTAAGAGTTGCTGGGAAGGACAGGGCTGGCAGTGGCAGCTTAGAAATTGTCTATGTGTAATTGCTTGCCTGCCAGGTTATCATTATTCACTCGAGGCTGTGCAAGAATCACATTAATACACTGACAACTGATTGCTGAGGAGAATGGAGAGATAGCAAGTCATCATTACTTAGAAAATATCTAATACACAGCATGGGGACAGAGAAAAACCTTCTCATGTTTCTTTCCATTCCTCACTGTTTGGTATTTGTGAAGTAAGTTCACTGGTGCTATAGAAATGGTTGAGAGGCAGCTTCCATTCTGTGAATTAACCTGAGATAAGACCTGAGATGATGTATACATTTAGGTTCTATATAGGGAAGGGTTCAACATTTTGGAAAGACCATTATCATCAGGATGAATAAGTCTTGTGTAGATGTTGTTTCTTGAGACTCTGGAAACCAGAGTGGGTGTGATAATGCCTTAGTAGCTATTTGATTGAGACCAAACCTATTGATCGTATGCTTAGAGTTTGCTCAAAGAGGATACAGAATAAAGGAACAAAGTGCCCTACCAACTAAGATTGCTCTTAGAAAGGACAAAGTAAAGCAAGGGAAGTAAGAGCCTGGATATGGACAAACACAGGGTAATGATGTTCTCACACTGTACCTGCAAAATTTTTGTCTGAAAAGTTGAAAGACATAGAGGGGATGTGAGGAAAGCTGTTAGCAAAGAGGCCGACTTTGAAGGACTCAAGCCTGTGGCATCCAGGTAAGGACAGGACATTGCTTTATGGAAACAGGCACAGCTGTGTTAGGCCTCAAAACAAAAGGACTATGTGAGGTCCTATGCAAGGGGTGGGTAAAAGAAATGAGTACGAGAAATGTATCTGATGACAAGTCTCTACTTGTGACAGCTGTAGAAAATCTGATATCCATGGGGGTGTTTCTATACTACTGAAGCCCCTCCATTTCCATGCAAATACTGGTAATGCCAATTATTAGAGCTGATGTTGAGATAAGGAGAGATCATTGCCTACATCAAGTATAAAGGTACAACATTAGCTTTAAAACCAAATTCGTTGACCTGCCCACACCTACAGCCTACATGCCTACCAGGAGATCTGCAGTAATCAAATACACAGGTGAGAATCTCACCCAAATACCAAGCCAGCTGGGAAAACCACAGGGCTCAGCTGATACAAGACCCACCTCTCCCACCCCAACACACAGAGCTACACCTTTCTTCCAGCCCTCTCCCTACCCTGGCCAGATCAGTGGGCCTAATGTCCTCCCTCACCCAACAGTCTGTCTGCCTCCCAGGAGGTCTGTAGTAACCAGGGACACAGGAGGCCTGCTCTAGCCAGAGACAGCACTGCCTATCTGCAAGGAGACTGGTTCTACCTGCCTCCAAGGATACCTACCAGCTTTAGTCAGAGACACTCAAGCCAGTAAACACCAGAAATAACCAGATGGGTAAGATCATAAGCAACAGAACCCAAAGTAATCTTGCACTACCAGAACCCAGTTCTTCCAACATGATAGAGGACATTAAAGAGGATATAAAAGCTTCCCTCAAAGAAATACAGGAAAACACAGGTAAACAGGTAGAAGCCCTTAAAGAGGAAACAAATAAATCACTTAAAGAAATATAGAAAAATATAATCAAGCAGGGGAGGGAACAGGATCAGGTATGGTGGGAGAAACAGAGAGAAGCCCAGAGGGCAAAGAGAATGAGTGGAGATAAGCAACATCAGTGTGGAGGAGGTGGGGGTGTCCTTCTAAAAAGTACCAGAGACCCAGGAGGTGAGAGACTCAATGTACTCAATGGGGTTGACCTTAGCCAAAATGCCCAACATTGGGGAGATGAGTCCACCTTCAGTAGAAAGACTTTTCAAGGGGAGGGACAGGATTGCTAACACACAGTCAAAGTTTCTGACCGAGAACTGTTCTTTTCTAAAAGAATGCAGGGACAAAAATGGAGAAGAGACTGAAAGAAAGGTGGTCCAATGACTGGCCTAACTTGGGATCCATCTCAAGGGAGGGCAACAAAGCCTGACACTATTACTGATGCTATGATGTGCTTACAGAGAGGAACCTGGCATGGCAGTCCTCTGAGAGTCCCTACCAGTGGCTGACTAAGGCGGAAGCAGATATTTACACCCAACCATTGAACTGAAGTTAGAGAAACCTGTTTGAACTAGGGGAAAGATTAAAGAAAATGAAGGGGAAAGTGACCTCATAGGAAGGCCAGCAGTCTCAGCTTACCCCAGACACCAGGTAGCTCCCAGAGACTGAACCACCAACCCAAACATACATGGGCCAGTCCAAGGACCCTGGCACAAATATAGCAGAAGTGTGTCTCATGTGCTCTTAGTGGGAGTAGATGCATTTAATCCTCAAAAAACTTGAGGCCCCAGGGAAAGGGGAGGCCTGGTGGGTGGAAGCACCCTTTTGGAGGCAAGGGGGAGGAGAAATGGGATGATGGACTGTGGGAGGGGGGACAGGAAGTAATGACTGGTATGTAAAAAGATGAAATAATAAAAATTGAAAAACAAAAACAAACAAAAACAAAACCAGACTCATTAAGCAGTTGAAAGGAAGGTGGACAGCTGTCATATTTCAGCTACTAGCAGCATCTACTTCAGCTTTCTGATGGAGGTCAGGCTGCTCATGGGACAACCCCTGCCAGTATATTAGTATTATATATAACATTTAGTTCTATAAGCATTACACAATGCAGGCAATGTGTAAATGGACACACTTGCCTGTGCTCTACTGGGTCTGCAGAGACTTTCCATGCTCACACCATGGCCTGAAGGCTCCTCTTGACTAAGTATACCTCTCTAGTGGCTCCTGTACAATGACTACAATGTATGTGTTTATTGGAACCATATTCTAGAGAGCCTAACAGATGCTTTGACCCTGTACCTCAGTTTCCTCATGTTTAGGTTGAAGATGATCAGTTTAAAATCAATTGTATGATAATCACAACCACTTCCATGAAATTTTCAGCCAAATGAAGACTGGAGTAATCCAGATTCTACTGTACTGTCCAGTATAAAAAGGTCTGTGGCTCTCTTCCCACACCCTTTTCTATTGAGAATTTGAGTGTTTGGACTTTTCTCATTATGTAAGTTTTGGACCCAGGCACTGACCTTGTTTTTATGTTAGGAACATGTCTCCTAAGGGTTTCTCACATAGAATGCTAGTCTGTGCATCAAGTATTTCTGATTCAGGTGTAATTGACTTGTAGAGGAGGCCTCACCCATCTTACCAGGGGAAGCCTGTGCTCTAGAATGGAGTTTTTAATGTTCTGCAAGGTCTATACTCTTGGCATCTAAGATACAATCCAGGAGTTCCAGAAAGGCTAGGAAACACCATAAGAGGTTCTTTTTGCTTATTTTCAACAGGTTTCTATGAGATTTCAGGACAATCACATCTTAGAGACAATGGGATGACATTGAGCTCCTGATGTAGAGAATCAAGTTAAATGCCAGTCATTGTTGTTATTATAGTCATTACAAATTGCAATGATCTTTGAGAGATCCTTGGAAAAAGCTTCCTTTAACTATATCCTGCCAGTCACTTAGTCAGTAGTCAGTTGACAGGTGACAGTTTTCTTGGCAGCCAAGATACTATTGGTGAGACTTCAGGGGCTTCAACTCCATGTCTCAGTTTGCACAGCAAGTCATGTATGTATGGGGAATGCATGAGTGATTCTTTTTGTCTTTTAACAATCCTTCCATTTTCTACTGCTTTTTCCTACACCCTTCTTTTTTCTCTCCTAACTCACCACCATTTATGGATCTACTGACACCTTGCTAGGTCTTGGAGTTACATGGGGAGAGGCAGGTACTACTAACTACTACTCAATGTCTGAGAAATATTTTATGTAAAGGATAAAACAACAAGAAGACAAAACAAAACAAAACAAAACAAGAGGGTAGCATAGAGTTTGGGCAAACAGGCTTTACAAAATTCTTTAGCTTGAGGAATCACCCTAAAGTTTGGATTCTCAAAGTAAGGGTTTCTGTTGCTGTTAAAAGACACCATGATGACAGAAACTCCTATAAAGGAAAACACTTTATTGGTGCTAACTTACAGTTCCATGAAGTTATTATCTTCATGGCAGGAAGCATAGCAGCATGCAGGCAGATAATGGTGCTGGAGAAGAATCTGAGATTTCTCCATATTGCTCTGCAACAGGAAAAACTCAGCCACTCTAGGCCTAGCTTGAGCATCTGAGACCTCAAAGCCTATCCCTACTGTGACACAGTTGCTCCAACAAGGTCATGCCTCCTAATAATATCACTCCCTTTGGGCCAAGTATTCAAACATATGAGTCTATGGAGGCCATTCCTATTCCAGCCACCATACCAGTCTTCAAGATAAGATTTAATATAGGGTGATGGTATGGTGGTGGTAATAAGAGTCTACCAATAAACTCATACCAAAGTGACCAGCTATTATCATGTGAATATGTCTTTCTCTCAAAATTTCTATGTTGAGAACATGGTTCTCAAGTCTATACATTAATTAATTGAATTTGAAGGTAAGGCCTTTGAAAGTTTAAGGATAAGTCCTAATGATTGACAGACATGCTTGTACATTCAGTAAAAGAAAGAGAAAAAACAAAGAGCATACTGGCTCAGTCTTAGTGACATACCTGCTCTTTGGTATGATGCAGAAAAACACTACATGATTCCAGTGTCATGTTCTTGGGCATTACAGTCTCCAGATCTTTTGAATTTATTGGTAATACATTTGAATACTTGGCTCAATCTCCAGCACCAGGTCTTTGATACATACAGGAGAAATATGCTGCAACCCAACAGGGTCTAATGAAAAGGCCATTTCTTTAGAGCAGTTATCCAGGGGCATGAATATTATGCTAAAGATGAGTGAAAGATAAACAACCTTCAAATGACCATCTTTACTATATCTGCAACCTAGAGCTGACACACAGGGTCACTGGGCCTTCTCTCCAGGCTTCTCTGTAATTGGACTTATCTAGGTAGAACAATGTCCTCTAGATTTAGGAGGCTCTCTGCTGCTATTGCTTCTCTGAGTAAATCATACTGAACCCATGAACAGATATTGTTTTGTATGAATTTGAATGAGTAATGCCAATGTAGCCAGATGGGCTAAAGTTTGGAGAAATATTTAAAATCAATAAATACACTCAAAATTTGCTATTCTCTTAAAATATCTAGTTAGTGTCATTGTAGTCTTTGTAGGAAATTTATAATGAGCATTTGTCATTTTTATTTTTTATATTTAGTAGCAGGTTGTGCTTGTGGCTAAATCATTTTTTGGCCTTCATTTTCTATGTCCATTGAATCAATAAATTATACCCATTTATCATAAGGTGGTAGTAAGAGATTGATTGAGAGTATATGGAGTATTTGTCAGGCTGGTATTTACATTTATGTGTTATATGGGACCTCATAAAATTGCAAAGCTTCTGTAAGGCAAAGGACACTGTCAATAGGACAAAATGGCAATCAACAGATTGGGAAAAGATCTGTTACTCAGCCTTTCTATCACTATAACCCAGCATCTGAGCAAATAAAAGTGAAAGTTTCTTCAATATTTGTAGATTTGGACCTGTGGATGGTCTGGATCTGTGGACTTTAAGCCTATGGAAAGACAAGAGAGCCCAGTGTGAGAAATTTTTCATTACATGAAATTCAGAAAGCAAAAAGAGAGAAGAAAGGGGATTAAAACACCAACATCTCTTTCAAAGTCATGTTCCATTGTTTATAACTTTCCTTCTCCTTCCTTCCTTCCTTCCTTCCTTCCTTCCTTCCTTCCTTCCTTCCT
>JADRCD010232334.1:29879-40996 GCA_019843815.1 Montemys delectorum
CCTTCCTTCCTTCCTTCCTTCCTTCCTTCCTTCCTTCCTTCCTTCCTCATAAGCATTCTACTACCTCCCAATAGTGTCACAAATGGCCAACCAAGTCTCAAACCCTTTCAAAGAGAACACATATGTAAACCATAACTCAAAAATTGACATAGTGTGTATGAAGCCATCTTCTGCAAGTTACTACTTTCCCCTCTCCCTGGGCATTAGAGATTTGAGTCAAAGTTTCTGACCTTCATAGATCATGTATGAATTCAATGATGTGGGTTCTTTAGATGTTGTAAATGCCTAGATGAATGCTGTTGCTCTAGTTTCTCTGAATGATATTCTGAGCAAGTACACACAGTACACAGAAAAAGAGAGAGAACATCCCTACCTACAGCGGTGAAAGTAGTTATACCATTTTCTTTTACTTACACACACACATATACACATACACACACATACACACACATATACACACACACACACACACACACACACACACACACACACACAAGGTTGGGGTTTTCCATCTTGTTCTTATGCATTTTAAGGCTTTCCTGATAATAGAGGGTAACATTTTAAAAACATTTATTTCACTCACTAAACCTTTCTCTTGAATAGGGTAATATACTATTCCCAGTATATTGTATATAATAGAAGGCAGGGTTGTAAGAGGTTTTTCAGGGTTCAGAGTCTTATATCACCTATTTGGAGATTAGATATTCCTGAAGCAGTAAAATAGGATAATTAAATTTTTTCTAAAGACTGTAGACTAACAGAGGTTGTTGGTCAATCCAACTTAAATGGGTGAATAAAAAAAAATCAGAAAAGTGCTGCAAGTGGACATCTTTCCAGGTACATGACTTTGGGCAAGCCATGAACTTTTCCATCCAGATTTATAAAGTGG
The DNA here is from genome assembly GCA_019843815.1 of Montemys delectorum. Lineage (NCBI taxonomy): Eukaryota > Metazoa > Chordata > Mammalia > Rodentia > Muridae > Montemys > Montemys delectorum. The sequence goes on from JADRCD010232334.1 coordinate 30,769, forward strand.
AGTGGTAATTACATTATCTTCATCACACTACCAGTATGAAAATGGAATGTAGAAAAATGGATGCAGAACTGAGAATACAGCAAGTGCTCCCTAGATGTTAGATATTATTATTTTATTTCCAAGCCTGACAAAACCTACAAACCTCATAACACGAGAAAGCAGAATTCAACCATATGTTTGCTAATATGCATGGCAGCCCCAAAGCTCCTTTGACAATCCTATAATAGTTCCAAGAGGAGCTTTGTTTGCCTGTCTGGGCTTTTGAGATATTAGACTGAGATCTTTGGGGGTATTGGGTGAGGGAGGACTGTGTCTGGCGTGTCCTGTATCTCTAATACAGAAAGAATGGCCTAAGAACCATGCAAGGGCTAATGTATCATGCAATCTATTCTGTGTTATACTTTTTCACACAATGAAATGCTAATGTGAGAAAGATCATTTACATATGGCCTACTAGTTATTTAAGAAAACAACAATTAAACACGTTGAGATAATTAACAGTGTGCACATGATTAACAATGCTTTTTAGATGCTAGAAATTAATGGAGTAGGTGCCAAATAAATGTAATCCCACACTTCAGTTAGAATTTCATCCTTAATTATATTAATTTACAAATTTAAAACAATAATCACATTCATTCAAAAAGAATGAGTATCTTAAACGCAGAAATAATCAAAGGGGGGTCTCCTATTTGAGAATAGAATGTAATAGATTAACCTTATTCTTTGTCCCCACCAGAGGACAGCGTAATTAAGGACAAAAAAATAACCTGCTTCAGTGCAGGGCTGTCCACAATGGATTCATCCAAGCCTTTCGTAAGCATAATTTGTTTTCAAGATAACTAGCCTGCTGGTAGCCAACAAAATGGAATTGTTCTGCAGCTGTGATTCAGGTGCCCTTCCCAGATCCGAGGCCTGAGGTGAACTCCAGTACAGAATAGTACAAATCTATCTGCACTTTTTTTTAATGTGTGTGTGTGTGTGTGTGTGTGTGTGTGTGTGTGTGTGTGTGTGATGTGTGCACTGCTTTATGAACATTCACACATGTATAGGATTACCTGTGCTGATGCACGTATGTGCCTATGTATAGGAATATCCGATATTGTCATGAGGACTTTTCCTGAATCACTCTGCGACTTATTCATTGAGGCAAGTTCTCTCAGTAGAACACAGAGCTCAACTATAAGGCTATGATGATGGCCAGTTTGCTGTAAGGACACCCTTTTTCTACTCTCCTAAAGCTGGAATTTCAGGTCATCTGACATGACCATCTGATTGTTTTATATATGCATATTTACACATGTAAATACATATGTAGTATACATTACTACAATTACACAATTAATTCCTTTACTTTCTTCTCCACAAATCCTTATGTATTCAGTTTCAAATTCATGGCTTCTTTTTATTAAATATTACTTCACACATATTTGTATATAGACATGTATTCCTAAATACAAACGTCTTAGTGTCTATGATGTTACTCATATTTAGGTTTCCAGGCCTGACCATTTGCTACTGGATAACTAATAAGAGTGCTTATCCATGAGAGAGACAATTTCTCCTATTCTCAGCATGTTTTAGTTGCCTGTAGTTCTTTGTGTAGGTTGAGACCCCATGGGTTTTCCCCCACCCACTCTGGTATGGCTATTCCACCTGATTTTTTTAATAGGTTCTGGGCAATTGAACTCTAGTTCTTACTTTTATAAGGCAAGTATTTTAACTACTGAGCCATATTTTCAACCTCGATATAGTACCACTTCTAAATGAAATTCATAGAAACATCAGGTTCATATACTCAGAATAGTGCTTCACCCTTCCATCTGGAATTACAGGTCTTACAGGTTGCCTTTATTCTTCTCTGCTTGTATTCACAGCAATGTCTTACAATCCCATGACTGTGCATAAAACTATCAGAGTGTTTCCTAAAATATGACCTCAACACTATTATACTTAGGGCATCCAAGGACACATGTCTGCCACCAGAAAAAGAAAGTCTCCTTGAGGAGCAACCTGGTCCAGTGTAAACTTGGATAGAGCAGTTCCTCCTCTTCCCAGCTGGCTGGTCTTAGGCAAAATTACATGATTCAATGTTTCTAAACTTGTAAAGTGGGGATAGTATGTTATTATCTACTTCGTGGAGTTATTTTGGGTATTGAAATGAAATAATCCCTTGCATGTTAATTGTCTTTGCTAGTTGTGAATGTGATTAGATCCTCAGTATTCAGGCAGCTGCAAAAGGGTTTGGCAAAAGGGTTCATTTAACTTGGAAGGAAGGAAGGAAGAAAAGAGGAAGGAGTGGATGAGAGTCAGAACATTTCAATTTTTTTAGTTGACTATCTTAGGGATACAGAGTCAATAACAGCAAAGGTTCTTTTGCATGGAGAAGTGTCAGGCTATAAAAGAAAGAGGCATATAAACAGTGAAATTGATATACAGTCTTGATCCAAGAGCATTGTTATGAAAAGGCTATGGCAGGAAAAGAGATAACCATTGATTGATTACTATGCCAACTTGGCTCTGTGTTTAACTTTTAGTTCAAACTCTCCTGATATAATTGATGCGTTTTGAGGCCTTGATTTGAAGCCACATCTTTGTCCATCTCTGGTCTGCCTTGTTGGGCCTATTTGCTTGTTGAGATGAAGAATCTATATCAGGCTCTTTACCAGCTTCCTCCTTTCAGTTTATATCCTCAAGTAACACCAGGCTGCAAATGTTTCCGTTTGCCCATCCTTAGTAAGAGTATGGTAACCCTCCATGTGCCAAAGACCACTGACTCAGACTAGTGTTGTCCTTTCATTTGACAGCCTGCCTCTCTGCCTGTGTTGAAAGTATTCCCACTTTCATGTTCAAAACTGAACACATTTTACTCTCTTGCACCTTTACAAAATATACTGATTTGAGCTTCTGAATCCAAAACTACTTTTAAAAACAAAACAAAACAACAGATCTAAAAAGGAAACAATATTCTAATTGTTTCCTGTCTTGAGGCCCTTGCTCACTTTCTTCCTGTTGTCTGCCAAAGGTTTCATTGTATCTTCTCATGTTCACAGCCTGGTACTTTATGAATTATTCAGTATCAGTCCAATAATAATCTTCTCCTGAAGCCATCCTTGACCAGATGCCTCTTCACACATATGGCTATAGATCTTCCTTTCTGAAGCTTCTCTCTGTTGCTGTACTGACTAGAGTTTCTTTGCTTACTCTTACTTTTTTTTTAATATACTAAGACCTTCCAGGCCCAGTCTATATCTAGGTATTTACTTATTATACCCAGAACTAAATGGTTAACAACAATATGGTTACATTAAACTAGGTTAATTAATCTGGTGAAGATGAGTTGCTTTGGAATCCAAATTACATCAGCCATTCAGATAAGATATTGTTGGAAGACTTCCAGTACATTCTCATTAGAATGGGCACAGATAAAAGTCATTAGGATGTTCCATCCACACTCCCAGAGAGTAAATGGGATCTATTTAGAACAGACAGTTAACCTGCTCCCCTCACTAAGTTCATCCATAGCTTCAGGCAGTGAGGGGAAGGTCAGCAATTATCCAGTGATTTCATCAATGGAGGGCTAATCTCAGCAATTCAGCCTGAAGGAACCACCTGTTCACTAAGGTCCCTTTTGAATCTTCATAGTTCCAACTGAAAGTGAAAATTTTCTCTTGTTCCTGTTTTCTGCTCCACTGGAAGCCCCATGCCCTTAAGCCCCATGTGTTGCCTGCAGTGTTGCTAATGTGCTAGCTCTGACTTGGGAAGATTTTGGATAAGGCCTGAGACTTTAGAGATTTTGCAGCAAGTTCCCAGGTTAAGGGCTGAAGCCTTGAGTCTAAAGAAGATACAGTGAGTAGCAAGCGTGTGTATGTAGTTCTCTGCCACAGAGGTCCTTCTTAGTCAACTGGATAGTTGTAGAAAAGTACCTGGTCACAAGTGCTACCTCAGACCAAGTCAAAAGACACATAAAGCTCAGGCCATTGTATTTTGTAGATCTTCTATGGAATATCCACTTAACAACCAAGGTTGTCCATTTTAAAATTCTTATTCTCAAAAGTTAAGGTGGAGATGGAGATGTAGTTCATGTCTTATAACCCAAGCACTTACAGAGCAGAAACAAGAAGCTAGTGAGTTCAAGATCAGCCTTAGATGTGTAGAGAAACCTTGTTAACAAACAACCAGTAATTAATGGCATTAGCCAGTGTTTTGCGAACAGAACAGTGGCTTGGTGTTGTCTATAAGTGAATTGGAAATGCACAGCATTGATAAATAGGTTTAGGCATTTTGTCAAGTACAATGAAAAGAGCACTGCACAATAAAAAGATGGAAGGAAGCACTGATCCAAGCTACAAAATGGATAGATCTGAAAGATATTCTGCTAACTAGAAGTAAAAGGCCACATACTTATGGTCTCCAATTTGTAAATTTTGTAGAGAGCAAAAGTAAAATTTGCCAGAGCCCTGGAGAAAAAGGTCTAAATGTTCCTAAACTGAACTCTGTTGGTAGTGTTCAGGCTGGCCAGCTTTAACTGTTAACTTGGCACAACCTGGAATTACCAGAGTCTGAATGAAGAATGTCATAGATCAAGTTGTCTGCAGCGGGGCATGTCTGCAGGGGGACTATTTTTTGGTTGTTTATTGTTGTAGAAAAGCCCAGCTTACTGTCTGTCTGTCGCAGCATTCTTTAGCTGAGGAGCCCTATAATCATAAGAATAGAGGAAGCTAGCTGAGTGCTAGCTAGCTCCCAACTAGACAGCAACAGTACATGTCTCTTATTACTCTTGACTATAATTGTGAAGCCTCAGCTTCCTGCCATGGTATTCCTGCTATTAGGGACATGGAATTATAAGCCAAATTGCAAGGTTTTCCCTTCCCTAAGTCTCTTTAGGTCTGGGAGTTTTCTTCACAGCAACAAAAATTAATCTAGCACAGCCTTATAAGTAGGCAAAATTTCAAAAAAATTCATTGTTATATTCTGTTTAAAATGGTTGAACTTTATAATATGGGTCATATATCTCAATGAAGCTATCGTTGTGTGTAAAGTGTATCTCAGTGGGAAAACATGAAAATTCTCTGGCTTTACCAAGACCTAATAGATCTAGAATGGAAGACAGCACCCTGTGTTTAATGAGTCCTTCAGGAGACTCTGAGGGGTACTTGCAGCTGGGAAAGTGTTCTGGGAGAAGTTTTAGGGTACAAGGACAACCACTCAGAGTAATTGCTTACAGGAAAGCAAAATTGCATTCCAGAAAGGAATAAAATCCCTTTGTAATGAGTGTTGAGACAGATTTTCATTTCCAGTCCTTTCATTCCACCTCCCTATTTAGTGCTGAGGGTAGAACTCAGGGTCTTAGGCTTTACCATGAAGCTACACTCATATCCTTTCATGTTTACTAGTAATAGCTGCATGAACCTGGCCAAAAACAAAGAAAAAAACAAAAAGCCAAAAAAATCAAAAACCAAACCAAAACAAAACAAAACAAAAATAAAACAAAATCTGCCTTGTGTCATCGTTGGTGGCCTTATCCGTGAATGGGAGTAGACAAATTTACTCTTCAGGTTTACTGTGCTGATAAATTCAGAGGGAAACAGAAAGGCTCTTAGCACTGATAGACTTTTATCAGGCATTTCAACAATTCTTGTTAAGAATAAGAGATATCGGTGCCATTTTATCTTCATAGAAACTGCTATAATTTTGCCTCTTTTGAGACGTCCATCCTGGAATTTTCTGTAGCATTGGAGAGTCTTTTTTCTGCTACATTTAGAAAGTTGTTATTCTAACAAATGTATATTCTTTGGGCTCTTTCTTTGCCTTGGGTCTTCTTTCGGGCTGCTTACTTTCAAAGTCATATGCATCTGGTGTGTTGGAAAGGGCTTCAGGACGATATGCTGTATTCAGCCTCTTCCTCCTTGTTATCACAAGAACAGATACAGTACTTTTACTGAAGAAATTGCCACCCCTGAAAGGGCTTTTGTCCTTATCCTGGAACCAAGGAACCACTCTTTACAGTTCTTAAATTAGTAGGTAGGCTAAACATCAAAAAGAAGAGTGCATACATGCCCCCCCCACCAAGCCATCAAGGTATCTGCTGTGTATTTGGGTTCAGTCCCAATGAGATGAAAATCATAGTATCAGATTCCTGTATAATACATTTCAGGTTGACCTATAGAACTATAGCAATTGAAGCTCAACTCAAGACATAGTCAACTAATCATTGGTAATCATTGGTAATTCAGGTATGAATCAAGCTAATTTTTATAGACAAAAAGCCCTTTGGAAGATTCCACTAAATTTCAAGAACAGGTGGTTTTTCATAGCATTTGGACACACAAAGGAGTGAGTGATTGACTGAAAACCCTATCATCTTTTTGTGTATCTTCTTTCCCTTATCCTTCTCACAGAAACACAAAGCAGCCATCTTCTGCCCTGAATCCATTTCTTGTACTTGAAAGGCTTTACTTTCAACTGGCTTTGTCTTTAAGTTCATCAACTAATGCAGCACAGTACAAATAGAAATGACTTTTCCCCAACCAAGGTTTCCCACGTTTGCCCAACTATATACTGAAGTGGAAACTTAAGAGTTCTTTGGAAAGTCAGTTGTGATAGACACCTGTTTGCCTAAGCAAAACACGACATCACACAGTTTCCACTTCAATATCCCTCTCAAAGGAAGTATGTGTCTTAATTCCTAGTATACAAACACTAAGAATCTTGCAAACTGTGACTGGGCATCAGGTGTTTACCAAGGTTTATTAACAGTTCATACTTCCTCTGTTCCTGTGAGAAAGGCATTATGGATGGAATTTACCAGGAAGCCTCAGGCACATGTATTTCAAACACCAATTCACACACTGATTTTGGTGCCTCTTTCCCATATCTCATCTTTGTGTCTAGAGCAAGGCAGTCAGTTTGTTATCTAGGCATGACCATCTATGCCACCCTCTTGTTTTTGGTATTGTGTAAGACACTAGATATTTACAAGATTCACAAGTCCATGCATTAACTAGAGAACAAGTCTGTGTCCTCTGCTTGCTGTTTTTCTGAAACAACTCTAATTCTTTGAACCAAATCTATCTCTACTGAAACCTCTGAGTCCAGTTCTTCCAGTAAGCTCTTTAAACAGCTTGCTCATCCAGTCTATAACAGTAAAAATCCTTGGTACAACAAGCGAAGAATTGCTTGAAATTCCAATTAAGCCAAGTCTTACCAAAGCCTATTCCATTATCTCAGTAAGCTGCTTTCTACATTAAAAGGCTCCTCTTAATTAATTTTCCTTGCTGGTCGGTGGATATGCAATGCTTTATTGTGACCTATGAATTCAAAAGCAGGAATATAAAGCATCAATGAGCTGTATGTTAAGTTCCCACCATCAAATCAGACCTGTGCCCCACTGCACTGTTGCAACAGAAGTGGGAGACACACGGATCTTCAATAGAGAGTTGTGGGAGAAACAGCAGAGTGGTCATTGGGCTCCTCAACATTAACAGTGGCATCTAGCAGAGGCTGTTGACATAGCCATGTCATCCTCTAGAGAGGCAGGGAAGACAGAAAAGGGATAAATTTTTTTCCCTCATATTTCTTGCCCAGCAATGAATGCACACAAAGAGTTTGTTGCATGGATAGATATACAGTGGTGACAATGTTTACATGCTATAAATTCATTACTAGCATTGCCCATCTGCTCACTGTTGATTTCCCACCAAGGATTCCTTGAAGTAAATCCTACCTTGCTAAAGTTGATGTCATCTTTAATGTTACCACTGCTTGTATCTCCCAGCTATCATCAGAGCTTAGTTGTAGAGCCTGCAACTTTGAGGCCTTTAGCATTCTGCATAGCCTCTCCTTGTCTGGCTAAATTGAGAAAGTAGGCTGAGAAAGCAATGTTACCTCTACTTAGCATATACTCGCTCTTTCTGCAGGTGTCATGGTTCTCTAATGTTGATTGTGCTCTTTCTAGTTTGTCTGAACGGAGACCTTATTATGGTTAACCATCATTAGTTCTGTGCATGTGCATTTGTCTGTGTGTGTATGTGTGTGTATTTTGTGTTTGTTTTTAACTTTTTATTTTTTATTAAGTTTTATTGCATTATGAGAAAAGATACATGATTTCAGTTTATCTGAATTTGTTAACATTTAAAAACATATTTTAAGTAAATAGAATTACATTACATTCTTGTTTCCCTTTTGTACCCCAACTCCTCACAGAGACCTCCCTTCAATACCTGCAATATCTTTTGTTTTTTATTTTGCCATATTCTTTAAAATTTATAAAATATTGTAACAATAAAACTGAGTATTATAAAAATTGTGTGATATAAAACAACAATCAATTGAACACTCTTATGTAGATGCTTGTTTATAACAATACTGAAAATACATGTTTTTCTCAATATAAATTTAAATAACTCCAAACATATTAACTGTATATTTTAAAATAATACATAAAGTCTTTTTGTTTGTTTGTTTGTTTTGTTTTTATTAGAGCTTAAAATCTTGGCTCTTACTGTGGTATAAGCCCAATATAAGAACAATGTTTAGACATTGGAGTTCATTGTACTAAGGCTGTATTTCAATGACCCTCACATCACCAAAGGATTTTACCTCTGTCGTTGCTAAGCTAAAAATTTACAGTTCTGTTGCACCAAGGAATGAACTGTAGGCACAATTTTTGGGTAGAGATTTCCTGCTAAGGTCAAAGTCATTTGACTTGAGAGATTGTCTTCATTCTCAACTCACAGAAAACAGGTTACATTCATTTAAGAAGTGTGTATGTATTAAGATGGTCTATCCATGAAGTCATTCACCAACTGTTTCAATGAAGAATGGTTCTGGTTGGAGGGTGGAACAGACATTAGTTGATGGTAAGAATCTGGTTCATTGGCTGTGATGATTTTGAAAAGCATTCATCTCAGGGAAAGAGTAACTTATAAAGTCTTCTTCTTCAAACTTGATACAAGAGTTACAAATGTCAAGCAAAGCATTCAGTCTCAGTCTATGTTGTTCTCTTATAAGCCACCTCCAAAGTTAATTCTCTACATTTCTTTGGGTTGTATAAATACATCTGAAATATGTAAGCTGTTCTGAAAATCATAGTATAGTATAAAAACATCAAATAAACAATCCTACTAATAGAAAGGTTGAGATAGGAGAAGCATGATTTCAAGGCTATTACATGGTACACAGCAAGACACTGTCATGTACAAACAAGCATAAAGTGTATATGGATTGTACAATATTGGACCTAATTCTCCAATTACCAAATTAGAGAGACCATGGTATGACAGCCAACAAATTTCTAATTCCTCATATTTTTGGATTTCATACATTCGTATGACATCTATGGTAATTGATAGTTTTGCTGGGTATAGTAGCCTGGGCTGGAATTTGTGTTCTCCTAGGGTCTGTATGACATCTGCCCAGGATATTCTAGCTTTTATAGTCTCTAGTGAGAATCTGGTGTCATTCTAATAGGTCTGCTTTCATATGTTACTTGACTTCTTTTCCTTACTGCTTTTAAAATTCTTTCTTTGTTTAATGCATTTGGTGGTTTGATTATTATGTGACAGGAGGAATTTCTTTTCTGGTTCAGTCTATTTGGAATTTTGTAGGCTTCTTGTATGCATACGGGCATCTCTTTCTTTAGATTAGGGAAGTTTTCTCCTATAATTTTGCTGAAGATATTTATTGGCCCTTTAAGTTGGGAGTCTTCACTCTCTTCTATACCTATCATCTTTAGGTTTGGTCTTTTTGTTGTTTCCTGGATTTCCTGGATACTTTGGGTTAGGAGCTTTTTCCTTTTTGCAGTTTCTTTGACTATTGTGTCAATATTTTCTATGGTGTCTTCTGCCCCTTAGATTTTCTCTTCTATCTCTTGTATTCTGTTGGTGATGCTTGCATCTATGACTCCTGATCCTTTTCCTAGGTTTTCTAACTCCAGGGTTGTCTCTCTTTCTTATTTCTTTATTGTTTCTATTTCCATTTTTAGATAGTGGATGGTTTTGTTTATTTCCTTCACCTGTTTGATTGTATTTTCCTGTAGTTCTTTAAGGGATTTTTGTGTTTCCTCTTTAAGGGCTTCTAGCTGTTTACCTGTGTTCTCCTATATTTCTTTGAGGGAGTTATTTATGCCCTTCTTAAAGTCCTGCATCATCATCATGAGAAGTGATTTTATATCTGAATTTTGCTTTTATGGTGTGATGGTGTGTCCAGGACTTGCTATGGTGGGAGA
>JADRCD010232336.1:0-19246 GCA_019843815.1 Montemys delectorum
GTGTGTGTGTGTGTGTGTGTGTGTGTGTGTGTGTGTGTGTGTTCTTTTTGATAGTCCCTGTGCACTGATCTGGAAATGCTATTAATCATATCTATCAGTCTACTTCTAATAATAACTCTATAGAGGAAAGAAGTAGTATATGTCTTGGGGAGCAGAAGAGCATGTAGCTGCACACACCTACACACTGCATTCAGTGGTACGGCTCTTATTTTAGACTTCTCTGCTCTAAACTTCTAGCACTGAAGCCATGGACTCTGCTGCCCAATGCTAGTACAGGAATGGTGGGGTGGGATCCATGGGCCTAGTGGTTCAAATGCCACCACCTCCTGATGCTTCACCTCTCGATGCTCTACCTTTTGATGCTCTACCTCTCAATGCTCACTTCTTGCTACTCCCTATCCCCCATTCCAGCCACCTCTTTGCCTTGGGTTGTGCCACATCTCATGTTAGTGTCAGCTGAGGGCCTCTATGTATTTCACAGCCATCAGCCTGACTGTGTGTTGTCTTTTGAGTACAGCCACTTCTGTGACTACTTCATTTTGCCTGCACTTCATTTGCACTACTTCATTTGCCTTCGTGCTTTTTGTTTTGACATGGTCATTTGTGGAAGAGGCAGACATGCCCACTGTGTCACCATAACTACTACTCATTTAATTGATATTGATCTCACTATATAATAGCCCAGGATATCCTCAAACTTGCATCTTCCTGTCTGAGCCTGCTCAGGTCTGAGAATAATTTATTATTTCTAAAACTAAGTAATTGCTTTAAAATTATTATTATTATTATTATTATTATTATTATTACTAAATGTTAAGTAGAGAACAGTCTTAGAGAAGAGCAACCACACTGATAAGTACTGGATAGCAATGGAAAGGCTGACAAAACCTGAGGCCATGGGTGGATGTTCCCTGTCCCTCCCATAAGAGAAACAGGCGCTGTAGCTTCAGGCCTGGAACGGGGTGGGCCTCAGTCTACTGATCCTCCAGAATTCACAAGGCAGTATCTCTGGTCAACTCTATCCCATCCCTGTGCAGCAGGGACTGCATCGGTGACTAGAAAAGACACAGGGCCTAGTGCTTGAATGTGAATAACCCTGTGACCACTCTAATGCCACACTCAATTTCATGCAGCTATAGGCATGGGTCACCCTCCACCTCCAGATCCAGTGTCTTTTCTCTCCCCCTTGTCCCTCTCCCCCTCTTTGTCCTCTTCCCCTCCTCTTTCTCTTCTTCCTCTTCTTCTTCCTCTTCTTCTTCCTCTTCCTCCTCCCCCTCATCTCCCTTTCCTTTTAACAAGGAACCACAATTAAAATGGACTACAAGTAATATCTCTCTCTAGCGCACTCTCTCTCTCTCTCTCTCTCTCACTTTCCTGCTCTCCCACTCTCTTGCTCTCCCTTCTTACCTCCCCTCCATTCCTCCTCTTCTGCTTTGAAGATTCCAGGAAGAAGGCAGACTATAGCTTAAAAGCCTTGGGCTAGGTCCCTTGTCTAGGAGAGGCAGAAGCAGAACGTCTCAGCTCCTTTTCTGAAGCTCTTAGTGCAGCAAAGTCAGGGTGAATCCACCACAGCCATGTGGGTAAACAGCTACCAGGATGTTGCCCTGGAAACTGTTCTTCTGCTGCATGGACCACCCCTGTGGGGATCTAGACTGTTCTTAGAAGAACATTGACCTGCCTCTTGGTTTGTTGCAGTTTTTCCTTGTATAGCAGCTCAGGATAACTCATGTATCCATCTAATGACCAACAGGGTTGGCCCTTCTCTGTCCCAGGGTCCTGTGGGGTTCATCTTGGGTGTGGTGGTTTGAATGTGCTTGACCCAGGGAATGGCACTATTAGGAAGTGTGGCCTTGTTGGAGGAAGTGTGTCCCTGCAGGGGTGGGCTTTGAGAGCTCTTCCTAGCTGGCTGGGAAGACAGTCTCCTCCTGGCTGCCTTCAGAACAAGCTGTAGAACTCTCAGCTCCTCCAGTCTCCTGCCTGCCTGGATGCTACCATGCTTCCCACCATGATGATAATGGACTGAACCTCTGAACCTATAAGCCAGCCCCAATTAAATGTTGTCCTTTATAAGAGCTGCCTTGTTCATGGTGTCTGTTCACAGCAGTAACACTCTAACTAAGGCATTGGGTCTTATGAGTAAGCAGGAATGCTAGTGTTTGTAAGCATGGAGGGTAAGCATGAGCAGAAAGGGCCCATGCTAAGAGAAAGAAGCAAGCTTCAGGACATCCCTGAGCCTTGGGGCCATCTGGCCCTTTCCTTTTGAGACAGACAGACAGCCCTGCCAACACTAGAGACATAAGATGAAGACCTTTTGTGGCAGGGGAGGCAATCTTTTGTTGGTGAAACTTGAGAGCCAGCCAATACTGAAGTCTAAATCAAGGAAGTTGTCCTTTGCATCAGAACCTGCCCTGTTCTCACATGCAGCCACACCGAGTGGGGCCAAGAAAGCCATTGAGCCTCTTGTGGGTATGTATGTGTGACAGTTCTAAGGTGCCCAGGGACCAGGGCACTGCTGGAATCAGCAGAGGTGACAGAAATCCAGGACAAGCTCTGTGCTTTGGGCTGAGTCTTGGGAAGACACAAGGAGCCAGACCTTTGGGTCAGCAGTGAACTTTCAACGATCCATTCATGTGAATAGTCATCTGGTCACTTGGGCTCTGGATCTTGTCCTGTGGCTACACTTAGTGGGATCCCTGCCTCAGACTCCTGTCAGGGACCTGATAGCTCACGTAGGCCACAGATGGTTCTACCACCTTGACCCTATGGCATGTCATCACTATTTCTATATCTCCAAGCCTGGCCCAGGCCTTAGCAGGTGTTGGTAGCTAGGAGTAGATGGGTAGGTGGGTGTTCAGCTCTTGCTGAACTTGCTAAGTCCAGCTGTAAGATAAATCCTGGGTCATGGGAAACATCACGAAAGCCCAAAGTATGGTGCCTAAGGCAGGATGGGGGCCTTTTGCAGGTAGTCTCTATGAAGCCTCTGGTTTCATTCAACCCTCACTGCCCAGTCTCTCTCCTGGGGACAGCCTGGCTGATGCATGGGAACTCAAGGCTCTGGCTATGTTTGCCTCTGCTAATCTCAAGAATGTGCTTGTTTTCCCTTTTGGGTTGGAAAGCCCTCAGCAGCTCCCCTTCATGGTGATAGGGCGTTGGAGGCCGTGGGAGCCAGAGGGCAGCGTCCTGGCTTGTCCTCTTGCTGGCTGGCTCCCTTTCTAGAACTCCAGTGTTTTCTGTTACCTCTGGCCTGCATATCAGAGTTCCCAGGAAACACATCACTGCTCTGGATTTGGACATATCAGTTGCCTCCTCATCCTGTGATACCCCCCACAGCAGGGCACATCCAGGCAGGTGCTACTGTCTGGGCTTCACAGACAAACTTGGAATGAGCTGATATTCACAGCTACACAGCAGGTAGGAACAGAGCCCAGGAAGATCCTTGTCCTCAACCACCCCAGCTCGAGCTCTGAGTGCTGTCAGGTCTGTTGGTCAGTCTCCACTCCACTCTGATTCTCTCAAGAATAGGAACCCAGGCCTGGCCCCATGTCCAGAACTGTGGAAAGCACTCTGTGAATGTTTGTTCAAAGAATAAATGGTGGATGTGAAGCCCTTACTATGTGCCTGGGGTGATGTCTTGACCTTTCCAGGTGTCTGCCTGGATGTCACACAGACATCTCACCTCAACGGTTCTGAATACGCCTGCCTACTTTATTCACACCTGGACACAGGCACTGGACAGTCATCAGCTCAAGCCTGAAACTCAGCCTCTCAGGCTAACCATTGCACATCCCTGAAACTCGGCCTCTCAGGGTAACTGTTGCACATCCCTGAAACTTGGGCTCTCAGGCTAACCCTTGCATACCCCCTATCATTGTGTCCCCACTTCTGTTTCCTGTGGTTCACCATCAGGTGCCCCAGTGATGAGGCATATGCTCTGGATACTCAGCAACTATCCTACAAGATCCTGTCAGCCTCAGCCTCCTCCCCCAACTCCACTTCACCCACTTTCAACAAAGGATGAGGCCTTAATTATGATTTCCCAGCCAAACACTGTAGATTCATAGCCATGGAGCAGTGATTGCTTCTGAAGGGATCCCATTGCTCCTGGACACAGTGCTTGCTCCTGGGTGGAATTCTTTCCCATTATCTATGTCCCTGATTGTCCCAGTGCTTTCAAGAACGTTCCCAGATGCTGTCTTCTTAGAGGCGATCTCTAATCCTGCATATTGTGCAAGCTCCCCTTCTCTAGGTGCTCATCAGCTCCTGTGCCTGTTTGGGGATATATTGGCAGCAGGAGGAGGATATTTCCTGGTTTCTCTGAGTAGGGCTGGGGATTGGGGGCAGGGGGCATCCAGGTTCCTTTCCCATGAACTCCCTGCCCTTCCAGAGGCCAAACTCCTAATGAAATAGAACAGCTCCCATGTGGCAGTGAGGCTGAGGCCGGGAAGCCTGGGAGTTCCTCCAGGTCCCAGCCCAGCTTCAAGGTCAGCACTCCCCTTCTGAACTGTGCACTTCCCAGGAACACTGGAAGCAGCTCCGGCCTCTCATATACATTCAACACATGTTTATATAGCCAGACTGGGGACTCGGACCCCAAACAGACAGAGTCCTCTGCCCTTATCCAGCCTCCAGTCTAGAAGATTTGGGCGGTCACCAAGGAAGGCAGCACTGAAGGAAAACATAAAAGAGGGGCAGAAAGGATGTAAGAACCAAAGGATGAGGAGGAGGCTGTGAAATGTTGCCTTCTGCTCGGGATGTTGCCACTGAATTGTGGCCTCTCCACAGCTCACAAAACCTTCACAAAATCAGGCTGGCCAAAATTCCAGGGTGGGGAGCCATGGTCAAGCGGCTCAGCCTAGGAGCTATTCACAGTCGATGACTGCAGATAGAGTTGGGTTTCTGTAGGGTTATGGCCATTGGTAGGCTGCCTAGACTCTGGTGGATGGCCTCACAACCACGGCCATGTGGGAATATACATACACACACACACACACACACACACACACACACACACACACATATGCATACATACACCTCAAGTTGCGAGGGAGACGTGTTGGGATAGTGTGCTCAGGACTTGGGGAAGCTAAATACAAACAAAAGGCATTATACACATGTGTGTACATGTCAAAGAATAAATTTTAAAAAATAATATACATATTTAAAATACTGGGAGAAAAAGTGACCTGTGGATGAGTCCAGCTCAGAGAGGTAACTGAGGAAGTGCCGTGGGGAGGCAGTGGTCCTGATGCCTAGCGATGTAAGGCTAAGCCTTGTGGATTCTGTGAGAGTCCCCTATGACCCTAAGCTATGACCCTACTACCCTAGGTAAACCTGGGCAGTTGAGGCAGCTCACTGAGTGGAAAGGGAAGGGCGCATGGGGCGGGGCAACAGCTAAACAAGTGCCTTCAGGCAGCTGTAGAGATTGTAGAAGGCCAAAGGAAGGTGAGAATGGAACTTGAAACCCAGGCACAGGAAGGACAAATAGATAACTGCCCAAAGTATGTGCAGTGCTCAGCTCGAAGACCAGGCTGCACATCCAGGGCACAGCTTTCCTGGGTGTTTAATTGACAGGGGACAGAAGCAGTGAGGACGGCCCATAGACTTGGGAACATCAAAGAGAAGGTAGAGAGAGAGAGGGCTGAGAGCTCCCGTGCCTTTTGGAAAAAGATGGGGCTATTCTTGAGTTGTTCCAGAGATTAATGGCCAAAGACAAGGGCCTCACGCAGCACTAAGAGATGATTTTCAGGACCCTTGAAGATCATTGGGAAACATTTTAAAAGGAAATTGCTCACAAAGCAGCCAGAGGCCCGCCAAATGTGCTGGCGGATAGCTCACCAGGCGATGCTTGTAATCTAATTGCCCACGAGCAAGAGTTTAAAACAATATTTACGATGTGGAAAAATAGCTCATGATTTGATTTGTACAGAAGAAACACGCCTAATGAGTAAATTAGATTTTGATCTTGCTGGCTCGGGTCCTGAGGGTGGAGCTCTGGCTCTTTGGAAGGCCAAGGCCTTCCTGCCCCCTTGTGTCCCCAATGTGTCCTAGTGACAGCTCTGGGACCTGGTGGGGTTGGTCCCACTACTTGCTCCAGGAAGCTTTCTGACTGCTCCAGAACCGCTCTCTTTAACTCCAGCAGCGTTGAGTTCATGGTATACATCTGGGCTGTGATGAGACGGAGCTTGCTCTTCAGTCGGGGCTAGACCTGGGTTTAGTTGCTGCGCTGCATCCCTGAGGCACCTGATGTGCCTTACAGCATAAAGCTGGTACCTTTTTTGTGTGTTATTAAATGGAGGGGCTCTGTTGACTCTCGGTCTCTCTGATTGTTCTTGCCCATTCCTGTTCTGGAAGCAAATTTCCTTTAGCAAAGTAGCTCATCCTATACTCAGTCTTCACAGACCTGGACAGTCATAAGCCCTCCCCTGGACCACAGTGACTGGTCTAAGGATTATCACATGACCCATAAGGAGGCTTGCCCAGAGAGGCAGGCATTCTTTAATCTGGAATTACTGAACTGGGCCATCACAACCTACGTGGAGCTTTCTGGTGGCCTCTGGCCCCTTTGTGGGAACACTTTTAAAAGCAAAATCAAGACCTTGGAACTGGGACAGAGAAACAGAGACTAGGAACTGTGACCAAGCACTGACAACCAATAACAAGTTATTTTAAGTCAGTACCTTGACCTGAGACTCCATTGGTTTCAGTTGACTCTTCTCTGTACTAGAATCACAGGTTCCGGCTTATGTTAGCACAGAAAGAGTTGACACTCTCCCAAGGGAAAAGTTGGAGACTGAAGCCTAATGTCCAGGGATAACGCTCATGGAAGAATACCTAGCATATGACACCCTAGGTTCAATTCCAGAGAGAGAGGGGGGCGGAGAGAGAGGGGGGGGGGTAGAGAAGGAGAGAGAGAATGAGAGAGAGAATATGATCTTAATAAAAACAAACAAACAGCTCTGAGCATAATCAAGAGCCTTCCCAGCTTCCCAGGCCCCCGAGTGTTTTGGGAGTCTGACACCTCCACAGTTCTGGTGACAGAGAAGGAGCTGGGATGGCACTGAGATGGGAGCTGGGGACAAGGACTCCCAGCAGCTGAGAGTGAGAGAAACTGTATCTCTGAGTTGTTGATTGGCACACAATATCACTTTAGACCGCAGATTATAAAAGTCCCCGGAGGAGAAGCAGACAGAGACTGGGAGGGTGGGCAGGGGCTTATGTAGGGGGGATGGATTCTGTGAGGTCGCAAAGAAACTCAGTCTCACTTGGTACCTGTGGATTCTCCCAGCCCTTCACGCACACACACATCACTCTCCTTCTCAAGGGCTTGGCTTCACTTCACTTCCCCCAGCATGATCTCTCTTTGGCTCTCTCCCTGCCTGCTGTGATGCTGAGTTCTCTCCAGTTCCTAGAGTCTGGCTCAAGCAGGGGATTCCAGGTCAGAGGGGAGGTGATGAGATTGGCTAGCTTCACAAAGAGACAGATACATCGATAGATATGTGTCTATAAGAGACAGCCACGTTCACTGTTGCGTACATTATCCAAGGCCCTCATGGCATCTGCCACACTTCATGACATTCTCTGGGTGTTCCCATGCAGTTGGTCCTGCTCTGGCTTTTTTTTTTTTCACATTTAGCCTTTTGTGGACCCGTGTCTTTGCCTAGGCTCACCTGGTGTTGGTGCTTAGCAAGGCAGAAGCTCTGAACAGAGGACGTTTTATCTCATCCTGGCAAAAGTTGGCAGCTATGGCAGTGGCTTGCTATAAACGCTATCCAGATGGGCTCACCCAGCTCAGTCACTACAGTGTGCCTACTCCTTACTAACCCCGACTGTCCCTTCCCTTCAAAGGCAGCACGGTGTCAGCAGGTGGGGGTGTGTGCTGAAGTAGGCGTGTATCCATCCATGGCAGGGTCTCTGTAGGCAGAGAAGAGTGTGGTCCATTTTGTCTCTGTGGTCAGAAGAACCACAAGGGGACCTCACAGCTGTGCATGGAGAGAGGCAGGTAACATCGAGCCTGTTTGCCCAGCATCCTGACAGTAGCAGGGCTGACACTCCCATGGGCCACCTCCTGAGAGACAGGTAACATCACCTCATTCCACAAGGAGGCAGTTAAGGCAAATTGCTGAGGTAGGCCCGGAGGGCTCAGACCCGAGGTGAGCAATGCTCACATCTTGGCAGTTTTCCTGGTGTCTTGATGGCTCTGAGTATCTGTGATTTTTTGTTGTTGTTGTTGTTCCCCCATCAGTGAATCTGCAAAATGGGTCTTCCATTCACGACCCTGGCTGACTTCCCAGTCATTGTTCAGTGTCACAGAAAAAGAGTGGGCAGGGCAGAGACCCCCTCCCACCTCACCCACTTCAGGTAGGGACACTGGCTGGAGCCAGAGCTGGACAGCCTCTCTCCTGCTCTGTCTGAGCTGTCCCACTACCCCAGTTGTGGGGATGAATGTCAGACTTCAAAGGAGGCGGCAGCTCTGAGTCTTCAGACCTGAGATAGCATCCAAATCCTAGAACAAAGGCCCAGGTCCAAACTTCATCACCTGCTGAGCACTTAGCAGGGCCTAATTAAAGGAAATGGAGCTTGGAGGTCTTGAGCAAGGAGAGAGCAAGAAAGTCGAGAACAACAAAGATGCCGCCATTTATAAAGCCAGATCGAGGCTAATATCCCAGTTGAATTCAAAACAGGACAAATAATTGGAAATCTGAGCAGGGTGAGTGGAGGGAATGGTGAGGCAGATGACAGAGGTTTGGCAGCTGTGGGAAATCCATGCCTGGGGCAATGTGGTCAGCACAAAGCTCTCCTGGAGTGTGTGACTCAGTCTTGGGGCCAGCACCAGTCCCCAGGCTGACTATGAATAAAACCAAAAGTGTGCCACTTGGTTTTTGAATAGGTACTATTTCATTCCATCATTTGATAACTGAATAGGTAAAGCGACTAAGCATCCGCTAATATAAACAGGCGTTCCCATCCCCATTTTACAGATGGGAAAGCTGAGACATAGTGGGGTTAAGTGATTTTCCCAGGATCTCTAATTTACAACTGATTGTGCTGCGATTAAGAGCCAAGGTGCTGTGCCAACAAGTGCCTGCCTGTCTCTGGGAACCAGGGAGATGAGCACAGCAGGGCTAAGATCATTTCCACCCCCATCTCTACACCCAAGGCTCCGTTTTGCTCTTTCCTTTCCTGAGCAGCTGGCTCTCATTCTTGGCTGGGATATTTTGGGGCAAACACTGGCACTTATTTGGCTGTAAGCGGTCACCAGCTACAGAGCACCACTGGCAAGCCGGAGCATTGTGTAATCCCTGTTCCACACAGTGAGTGCTCTATTTGCCCTTCCCCCCTTCATCCACTCCACAAACCAATTAGGCAGGTACTTTCACCATCCCATTTTGTATGGAGTGAAGCTCGGCCTCAGAAAGGCTGGGTGGATTCTCCTTTGTTTTTGAGCTACAGGATTGGAATCTTAAAGCCCAGATGTTGTCCAGTGCTTATTCTCAGAAAACCCTAGGCAGGTATACTTACAGGCAGCGGCTCTCCTGGCTGAACCATGCTCACACACCATGATGTGATGATCCCCAAAGATAGGCAGGTCCCAGGTATGGACCATGGAGTATGCCTTATTAGAGCCTAACGGTCATAACCCTGGGACACTTCTGTGTTCCTACAATACCCCATCTTATCTTCGTTCACTCCCACAGCTTTGAGGAAAGGAGTTGGTCTCCTTGGGAATCCTGTGAAGGGACTGGAGGTGCAGGAGAGAGAATCCACAGTGGTTCAAGGGGCCACAGAAAAGACCAAAAATGTATGGACATCTGAGTCAGGCAGGTTTCTGGTGATTTCTGAGCCTTCATTTTCCTATCTGTGATATGGGCCCATAGATTCAGAGGGAAAAAAAGTATAGAGAAGACCAATCCTATTGCTGCCACTCAAATCCCCACCCCCCACCCTCTGGAGAGCAGATGAACAAAGGGAAGGCCCTCAGAGCAGAGAGGCTGGGCTCCTGGAGATACCGAAGGTAAACCCAGTTGCTCATATACACACACAGGGAGTAAGTCTGGGCTTTGCTGCTCACAGTGCTAAAACCTGGACTTACTGATACACACCTCAGGCATAGGCTGATGGTGGTGAGGTGGTTCATGGCGCAGTGTCATCTCCAGGTCACCAGCATGGAGTAAAGCTAAAGCCTTGCCTCCCCCGAGAGCCTGGCTCCTGTCAGACATTTGTCCTGGTCTGAAATCCCCTGTCTTACATATTTACAAATCACATAATTTACAAACTGCATACAGAGAATTAGTGGCCAGGTTGCTGTGGCATCTCTGGATGAGTGTAGTGAGGCACTGTGGGAGGTCTAACTAAGGTCACGCCCTAGAGAGCTCTCCTGCTCTATAGCGAGTCCACTAACTTTGGCCTCTGGATAGTCCAGTATGCCCAGAATCAGAGGACATGGGGCAGGCAGAGTGTGGCATGTGCTACTTTCTATACTGTAAATTCTTACAGTAGAACTAGCCTGGGGCCATCAGCCTGGGGCTAGATGTGAGGTTGGGACAAGATGTTGGCTTCGGGGTCCTTCAAACCCCAACACAAAGACTCCTGAAACTATAAGACAGAGCCACCATGATGCTCAGAGACCCTGACTCCAAGCACTCCATGAAGGGGTCGTCTGAGGCCCACGCATCCTGCCCCGTGTGCACTTATTTTTCCTCAGGTGGCTGAGATCCCTGCCTCCTCCCGGCCTATGTCCCTCCCATATCCCTTGCTTGGAGTGTCCTGGAGTGGCATGGACATGTTCTGATTTCTTTTCTCATCCTAAATAAATATACATTTCCCCCTTGATTTCTATTTCAGTTTTCCTTTTCTTAAAGGGAGCCTCAAGCACCATGTATGTTTGCAGCTGTAAAATCTGGATCGGCCCCAGAAGTAAATTAGATTGCAATTTATCATCCAGAGAGTCTTGGTGATCATTACCCTGTATCTTGGAGTCGCAATGGTGTATACAAATTGATCACTGGGTAATTCAGTGCAGATTAGCTTCCATGTGTCTAAGCACTGTGCAAAGTTCTTGTGGCTCAGGCTTTGATCCCTTATAAATGGTAGTTCAAGGCTCTCTCTCTGTATAGACTGATCTTCATCAGCTTCTCAAAAATATCACCTTTACTCCTTACAGCACTAAATAAAGCTTTGTCCCTGTGTCTTTTAGCTTACTCCCCTGCCTGGAGTGTCTCTGCTCTCTCACCTCCCTTTTGGACCTTGCCAACTGTTTTCTGTATCTGTGGGGACAACAGAGGCTTTCCTTCTTTGTTCTATTAACACAGGGCATCCCATTCATTGATTTGCAGATGTTAAGAGAATCTTGCATTGCTGGGGTAAATCCCACTTGGTTGCTGGTGTTTGTGCTGGGAGGAATGGGTCAGTAAGTAAAATGCAAGTGTGAGAACTTGAGCTCAGACTGCCCACCTTCCACCCTAGAACCCATATAAAGATTATCTCCAATCCCAGTGACCCTGTGGCAAGATGGAAAGGGGGAGACAGGAGGATTCTTGGAAGCTTGCCAGCCAGCTAGCTGGGCAAATGCAAAGGTGAACAAGGAGGCCCTGTCTCAAACAAGGAGACGGGTGAAGACTGGCACCAAAGATTATCCTCTGACCCCTACACACTCACCGTGGCTTGTGTGTGCACACATGCATTCATACACATGCATGAAGATTTGCTGATATTTGTTGAGGATTTTTACATTTGTATTCATAAGCACCTTGATCTGTAGTTTTCTTTGGTTGTTTTGTCTTTGCTGGTTTTATTTTCAGGGTGACCCTGGCCTGACAGAGTTTTGGAAGGTGTTGCGAAGCGTTGGCATATGTGTGGCAGCATTTCACCTGTGAGGCCTTCTGGACCTGGGCATCTTTTGTGTATTGTGGAAAATTTTAAATTGTGAATTCTATTTTCTTGTTCTGGATCCCTTCTATGATTTCTTTTCAGGTCAGCATCAGTAGCAATTGGTTTATCTCTTCTGTGTTACCCTGTTGGCTGGCACATGCCACAGTCTGCCTGGTCGTCCTTCTGTAAGGTCAGTATTGACAGCCCTTCTCTCATTATGACTTTGGTTATTTGAGTCATTTCTCTTCTACCTAAATATTCTGTCAATTTTATAGATCTTTTTAGAGAATGGGTTCTGTTTAGTTTCTCTATAATTTTCTATCTTTTGCCTCATTTCTGTTCTATTCTATTTCCTTCCTTCTACTTGCTTGGGTTTTACTTTGCTTTTCTAGGAGAAAGTACTAGAGGAACCCCCGTACATTATATAATCTGATCTTAATGTTACAGGAGAATGATTGACACCTCCGAGTTGAAAATGCATTACAAAGATGCCAGCCGCTAAGGGCTAGTGGGGATGGCACAGCACCTGCCTGTCCCACACACTGCCTCTAATCTACATCAAGGAATGGAGTATTTGAAAGGATTCCAAGAGTTCTTCCATATCCTCTCCCTGTGTGGAAGAAAGGGCTGCTCCCCCACAAGGTTAGAGGACTTCAAAGTACTGGTAGAACGTGGGAGGCGGCTATCTGTGGGAAAGCTGGCACCCACCAACTGCAGGGCCTTTCCTGAGCTTTGGAGCCCTCAGACTATCTTTCTGCCAGTGGCTGGGGGAAGGATGGTAAGTGATGGTGGCCCATATTACCTGGAGTGTGTGTAGCAGGGACTGTGAGCATCATAACTGCTGCTGCTTTCCAGGATTCCAGGGAGCTGGCCTGTAGCGACAGAGAAAAGGACAGGACAGTAGAGAAGACTCAGGTGCCAGTTTCCCATGGGTCATGTGATACCATAGTGGTTCTGGGGCTCAAGCTGTCCTGGTGCCTGCTGGGAGGCAGTGCAGAGGGTAGATTGGGGTGGAGGGTGTGTATGCTAGGGAAGGGATATATAGAGATTAGTCAGGGATGTGTCACATTACAGCAAGCAGGTCTATGAAAGAGCCCACAAATACACTCCTGTGAGAGGTGTGGCCAGCATTATAGGCCAGCCTTTGATATCCTTGAGGAGTCCACGGACAGGACCAGAAAGGTAGGGGAGAAGGCAGAGAAGTTCCCACTCTTCCCTTCTACCTCTTTCTCATCCCAGCCACAGAATGCCCTGGGACTTGGGAAAGAAAGCTCAGAAAAGACCAGGGTTCCTTCCCTACAAGGTGTCCAAGTAACATGCCCTCACTAGGTACTGGGAACCAAGGGAATATGGAATTGGGGTCAGTGAGGCATGCTGCCTGGGTTTCTTATTACCTGGCCTGGCTTTGGGATCCATTGAGACTGCAAATAGAAGATAGGTTTGAGAGGGCTTTGGAAGACACCAGCTAGAGAATACTGAAGCTGATCCCTGATTCCCATGTGTGCCTATTCTCAATGGCCCTTCAGGATCCAGGTGGGCCGGGTAAGGTGTTCTGCAGTCCCGCCCTATACTTTCTATGTCCCAATTCTGTGTGAAGATCAGAGACAGGAGGTGCTGACTCAGGTGATCATCCTCTGCCGTACTGACCTGACCTGAATGAAGCATGGCCTTTCCTCTCAAAGATGGAGAACCTAAGCCCAAGGAGAAAAAACAAAAAAACAACCTACCCTGGGATCTTATGCTCAGGCTGAGAGAGGCTCCGGGTCTACTAAGGCCCCATAAAGTAGAAAACCAAGGCCTTCCTCTGCGTGTTCAGATGTTCAGTGTGGAGAACTCTTAACTTCAAAAGGACTGGGCTTAGGGAAAAGTCACAGACAGGATGGAAGGAAACACACTGGGTTTCCTTTCAATCATCAGATGTCTGAGGAAACTGAGAGCCAGCGCCTGCTGAGATGTGGAAAGGGCCTGTGGGAATGCCAGTTGCAGAAAGTGCCCATTTAACACTGTGTTCTCAGAAGTCCCACCCATTCATCTGAGGCTGCCAATCAACTCCCCAGCAAATTGCACACACACACACACACACACACACACACACACACACACACACACGCCACCTCTGCACAAATGGCTTTGATTAGGCTTAGCTGTAGGTTCAAGAAAATTTAATCATCTTAACCTGTTTAGTCTTTTTCCTTGATGAAAATCACCAGTCAGATTCCAGGGAGAGCTGTGAGCTCTGAGCTGCTGTCAGCACCGTTGTTTATGTTAATACGTTATAGGCATGAAATGGAGAGAAGTAGCATTAGAAGTCCTGGGCGAATTAGAGAGTAGGGGTCCACGGCTGGCCTCTCAGGCCAGGGGCCAGTGGCCCTGGCTCACTGTTTATTTATGACCCTCCTCCACCTTCAAGAAAGCATATTGGGAAACTTAACTGTGTCTCACTTTCAGTGGTGAGGACTTAGCTTCTGCAGAACTAGGGGACTGGTGGTCTAGGGACGCCACCAGCCAGCCGAGAGACCTCTATAAGCATCAGCTTCCACGACTGAGCTGGTGATGGGAGAAGGGGGGTGTGGGGCAAAGGGACAAAGGGACTGCACAACACCTGGTGCACAGCAAGTCTCCATGGAGACCGTGTGATCCCTCCTACCCAATGCTGCCCTGGGCACTGACAGTGGATAGTCACCATTGGATGTGGAGTAGTTTACCAGGGACAGAGAAAAGGCTCTAATTCCAAAGCCTTGTCCCACTTCTGTAGTAAGCTTCTGAATGAATAACTCTTGAGGAGAGCTGGCTTTCCTGGATCTCACTTTCTCTTTGCCTTCAATATCCACTCCCTTCTTCCCCAGTTGGACCAGTGGACAAATGGCCACATTTCTTAGCATCTGAATGGCTAGGCCATTGGGACTGTATTTGGCCATTGAAGTCCAAGAGGGAATGTGGGTGGAATTTCAGGTGAATCTGAAGGAGAGGAAGTACCTGAGTGGGTGGTGCCATATTCTGGTATAAACACGGATGTCCACGGCATGGGCCACTACATCCTGGGGTGAACACAGTGTCCAAGGTATGGAGATCTACCAGCATCAGTGTTTTCAATGACTTTCCTTACTGCCTAAGCTTGGTTGTCCTGGAATTTGTGCTGTCAACTGACTTATATATAGCTCAAGACATCTGCATGCCTCTGTCTCCTGAGTGCTTGGGATTAAAGGTGTGTGCCATGACACCTAAACCTAAGCTTTTCTTTACCTGGAACTTGCTCTGTACCAAGATGGCCTTGAACCCAGATATCTGCTTACCTCTGTCTCCTGGGATTAAAGGCATGTACAACTACACCTGGACCTAAGCTTTTCTTAATTTCCTTTTTCCAACATCTTTATACACATGGCTACTATGCCTGAAAGAACTGAATGACAGGTGTGTCCTCCATTTCTGGATTGTAGTTCATCCCATATATAGTCAAGTTGACAACTGAGCTATACATTTACAATCTATCCCTTGTCAATTGGACACACAATCATATTTCCTTATGTCTAAATGAAAACAATAACCAGGTCATAATAACACCTAACATGATAAAACTATCCCTTGTTCAACTGCAAAGGCATAAAAAATGAGCTTAGCTGGATGGGATCTTGTCCTGAGGTCACCACTCTCTTAATTCTATTTAAAATCCATTTATACATTCCATTTAGCTCCATTCCATTTCCTGATGCTCCCTTGCTCCTTGAAATATACACTTTTTTTTTAAATTTTTTCCTTGATCAGCTTGCTCCTTCTCATCAAAATGCTCTTCATAGGAGTGAATGTTAGTAACCACACAAGATAATGTTAGTAACCACACAACAAGATTTAGTCTAGGTTGTTTTTGAGACTTCCTTTGCTAATGCAATTAATTTAAATCTCTTCACTTTAGCCTTAGGCAGACTCTTCAGACAAGGGCAAAAAGCAGCCATATTTGTCACCAAAATATTACAAGAACAGTCTCTAGGCCACATACTAATATTCTTCTCTTCTGAAACCTCTTGAGCCAGGCCCCAGGATTCCAATCACCCTCAGGTCTACCATCTTCCGTATTCCAACTAGCATAGCCCATTAAGCCTCGCTTAAAGCATTCCACTGCTTTTCAAATCCAAAGTCCCAAGATCCACATTCCTCCAAACAAAAGCAAGGTCAAGCCTATCACAAGAATATGGTAGTCCCCAGTACCAACTTCTGTTTTGGTTAGGGTTCTATTGCTGTGAAGAGAACACCATGTCCAAGGCAACTCTTATAAAAGAAAATATTTAACTGGTGCTGGCTTACAGTTTCATGGGTTCAGTCCATTGTCACCATGACAGGAAAAGTGACTGCCTGCAGGCAGACATGGTGTTGGAGACAGAGCCAAGAGTTCTACATCTTGAACCAAAGGCAACCAGAAGGAGGCTCTCTACACTAGGTAGAGCTTGAGCACTAGCAGACCTCAAAGCCCGCCCCTACATTGACACACTTCCTCCAATAAGGGCACCCTACTCCAACAAGGCCATACCCTGCGACCCAAGCATTCAAACACGTGAGTCCATGGGGGCCAAACCTATCCAAACCACCACAGTCAACAAGGAAAAAGCCACCCATGCCACACAGAAATGTGGCTGGTTCTGAGGAACATTGTGCCCAGTAAGAGAATCCAGACAGAGGAGAACTTTCACAATGATGGCATGTATAGACAGTTCTAGAACAGGAAAGGTAGTATGTAGTGACAGTATTGAAGGGCATTGCATGCAGAAGGGTGTGAGAGAAACTGACTAAGGAAATGTTCTATATCTCAACTGAGGGAATGGCTGACAAATTGTTGAGCCCAAATTCATCAAACTATACTCAATATATATATAATTTTAGACAGATGATGTCCTCAGAAAATGTTTCTAACTAAAAAAGAATAGCTTTGTTCAGAGGTGTGATGGCTGGAGCTCCAGCAGCCATACTGGCTGTGAGGTAGAGGCCTGGGTACAAGAGCTTCTGGGCCATAGAGTAGTCTACCAGAGGAAGCCTGGGTCCCAGAGGAAGCAGACTGTGGAGCTGGCTCTGGACTTCCTTCACATGAAATATTTGTCTTATTTGGCCACTATTATCTTCTTCTGTGACTCTAGTTATATACAGTTGAAGTGTCATTAGGAGGGAAACACCCAGAGGGTAACAGACTAAAAAAGGATGCTAGGATGTTCTTCCGACTATTGTAGTCTCAGCAAGCTGGAGGTGTGGGAGGCTTGATTCCTCTTGGATTGGAGGTGACCTGATGGGCAGAGGCAAGAGGAACCAGGCTTCTCCCCTCTTCTGCCCATGGCTCCCATGACAGGTCCCCAGCCCCGCTGACAGAGAGAGATGGATCCTAAGCTAGAGAGTAGACCTCAGGGAGCTTTGACAAATGTACCCACCTTCCCCACAGCCAAGGATGCTGAGGCCCAGGAAGGAGTAGGCAAGGACCACTCCAAGTTGCAGTAGACAGTGCAGGCATTCTGCAGCAGGGCTCCTCCAAGCTCCCTTCCCATGGTCCCCATAAGCTCAGGTCTTGCACAGCTCCAACAGGAAAGTGGGAGTCCCAAGGATACCCATAAGGCTGAGCAGAGAACAGGCTGCCTTGGGCTAAGTCTGAGCCTGTCTTACCACTGAAGGCCATGCTGATGTCTGGCCTGTGCTGTTGACTGGAGCCATGTTGATGTCTATGATCTGTGCTGCTGCTGGGGGCCACACTCATGTACACACATTCAAATATATGTGTATTCTAACATTTACACACTCGAATATATAAAGCCACATGTGCACACATATCCAGTCATATGCA
Source organism: Montemys delectorum (assembly GCA_019843815.1). Taxonomy (NCBI): domain Eukaryota; kingdom Metazoa; phylum Chordata; class Mammalia; order Rodentia; family Muridae; genus Montemys; species Montemys delectorum. Next base: position 17,684 of record JADRCD010232336.1, read on the forward strand.
CATGTATATACTCAGTGTGTACACACAGACCCATACCTACTTCCATCTTGTACATGCACAAGTATACACCTCCTACACATATGCATTCAGGTATGCAAATACACACAGGTATACAGGCCAATGTGTACTTTTAGTGTATTCCCATGCAGATATATATACTCACATGCACACATATATGTGTGTCTGTATATCCTAATGTGTACAGAGTCCCACACTTACTTCCAGCATGTGTGTGTAAATGAAAACATGCATGCACACATTCAGGCAAGTATGAACCTACACATATATGTATACACACCCAGATCCACGTTTACTTCCAAAATGTGTACACAGAGACTCATACATACGTACAGTGTCTGCACACATGGATGGACAACCCACGTGTGCCTTCAGGTATGCATATATATACTCACATTTTTATGCATGCATGCCTACATACATGTACTTCCAGCATGTGCACACATGGGTACATAACAGTGCATATACATGTATATGCATATATCTATATACACACTTATGTTGTATATGTATAGACCTTCATGTTCCTGGTATGTGCATATATGACAATATATACATATAAACATACATACCCAAGTATACATAGACCACAAGTACTTCAGAAATTATTATACATATACATACACATAAATATGTACATAGATATGAATATAGATATATGCACATACAGAGACTTACATGTAACTCCATTATATGAACATTAGCATAAGTGTATACCCACATGCATGCAGGTATGCATGTACACATGCCTATACACAGACCCACATATACTTGTAGCACATGCACACATTTTTTTAAAGATTTATTTATTTATTATATGTAAATACACTGTAGCTGTCTTCAGACACTCCAGAAGAGGGCGTCAGATCTCTTTACAGATGGTTGTGAGCCACCATGTGGTTGCCCGGATTTGAACTCAGGACCTTCGGAAGAGCAGTCGGTGCTCTTAACCACTGAGCCATCTCTCCAGGCCACACACCTGGTTTTATATATGTTTGTGTGTATTAATGTAATGCATGTGATATGCATTCAGGCAGGTATAGATGCACTTCTGTATACATGCACAGACCCATGTGCAATGTTAGCATGCACACATGTGGATAAACACCCCGGTAGGGACACATGTGTGCTGGAGGGTCACGTGAGAAGGCCCAGTGATCCCTCTACAGGAAAGCCTGTCTTTCCTTTCATGTGAGCTTCCACTGCAAGCAACTTCTTTGTCACACTTCTCCTAGGGAGGCTACGCCAGCTGCTGGCTTGAGACTCTCCCAGCCCTGTGTAGCTCCTCTAAGCCTCACACTGTTCTACTAACAGGCTTGAAGGTCTCTGACAGCTGACCTTCAGATGCTGGGGACAGAACGCGGCTGCTCTGTCCCTAACAATTGAAAGGCCTTGGCACTCAATAGCTGCTCAGACCACATGTTCAGTTGGTAAGCAATACACCTGCCCTGCCCCCACTTTATCTCAAATGGCTGTGGCGAGTTTCTCAGAAGTGCTGCTGAGTGGATACCCCACACATGCACATTCTCGGTGGTGATCATCCTC
>JADRCD010232338.1:0-12473 GCA_019843815.1 Montemys delectorum
CCTGCTCTCTTATAGAACCCAAGACTTCCAGCCCAGAGATGGTACCACCCACAAGGGGCCCTACCCCCTTGGTCACTAATTGAGAAAATGCCCCACAGCTGGATCTCATGGAGGCACTTCCCCAACTGAAACTCCCTTCTCTGTGATAACTCCAGCCTGTGTCAAGTTGACACACAAAACTAGCCAGTAGTCTTGGAAGTCTACATGGAGAAATGACCATGTAAATCCATCACCCATTATTCCCACTTTGGAAATAATGCTAGCATTTGGTACATAGACAGAGAATTAGAACACTCTGAGATCTGGTAACTCTGCTCCCTGTCACACAGCCACAATGTAACAGAGCGATCAAGAGTGCAGATCCTAAACCACATGATACTCAGCTTGGCTCTGTTCACCTTTTTTCCTACAAGTGTTCATTTTCAGGGGTGAGGAGATTGCTCAGTGGGCAAAGTGCCAGCTATGCAAGTCAATCACTTTTTTTTTTATAGGTTATTGTATTTGAGTTTCTGCTGTTGAACTACATTGCTTAAATATTCTAGATGTTAATCTCCTGTCAAGCAAACAGTTTCTAAGTATCTCCTCCTCCGGTTTTGTAGGTGGTCTCCTCACTCCTGTGCTGCACTTCCATTATCTACATTTGGTTTTGTTTCTTGCTTTTATGTCTTTGTCTAAAATAGTCCTTGGCTGTTGTAAGGTCCTGACGCACTCACTTCCTTGACTTCTGGTAGTTTCACAGTCTAGGTCTTACATGTAAGTAGTTAATTGCATTTTGAGTTGAGTTTTGCAACTGGCAAAAAGAGATAGAAGCCCAATTTTGTTCTTCTGCATGTATTATGTCAACTTTTCCCTTGAAGCATTTTGAAGACTGTCCTCTCTCCAACAAGCACTCTTAGCACTTTATCAAAACTCCATGGATTTACTTCTTGCCTCTCTTCTCTGTTCCACTAGCCTATGTGCCCATTTACATACCAAGACTGTACAGTTTTTGTTACTCTAGCTTTTCATTGCATTTTGAAGATAGGTGGCATGTTATCACATCATAATGGAGTGGCTATGGATAACGGTAATGTACTACATATTTCAAAAGGCCCAAGGAGGGTCTGGGGAGATGGTCAGTAAAGTACTTGCCAGTCAAGCAGGAGGACCTGAATTCAGATCCTCAACACCAATGGAAAAGCCCAGTGCAGTAGTCCATGCCTGATGTCCATAACAGAACTGGGGAGAGTGGGAGCGGGTGATGGATCCCTGGAGCTCAGTGGCCAAACAGAATAGCTGAATCAGTGAGCTTCAGGTTCAGCCAGAGGCCCTGTCTCAGATAAACACAATGGTGATGGGTGAGCAATGAAGAAAGATGCCCAACACTGACCTCCGGCAGGAGCTGTCTTATGGAAGAGACCAAGGAAAAGGAGGTTGAGCAGTGAGTAAGTAACCTTCCCCAGAGAGAAGCTTGACCGTCACTCCAGGCTCCTGGGTTTCTGGAACGTCTTGTCTAATTCAAAACCTTTGGCTATTGACAACCTAAAAAGACATGATAGGAGCCTTGGAGTCACATGATATCAGTTATGGTCTCCAAGGACACTGATGACGGAAAGTATCAGTTTGCCTTCCGGGAGTAGCTAGAGATTGTGAGCCTGACTGATCATCAAATGATTCTTGTCATTTGTGGTGATAGGGGGAGGTCATCTGGCCAGAACTCTGAAAGAAGAGTGAGACTGGGACCTGAACTTGGGGACCCCTCCCACACTCCATCCTAAGCACCCCTCCTCTTGCCTGACTTTAGTTGGGGCCCTTCTTCTGCAACAAAGCGTTTCTAATGGGATAATACTTTCTTCAGTTCTGTGAGCAATTCTAGTGATTAATTTGACCTAGGGGGAGTTGGGAGAACCCAGCTGGCCTGAAGTAAAAATGACTGTAGAGCTCACCAAACATGCAGCTGACCTCGAAGTAATGGTCTCCTTGAGAACTGGCCCCTTGCGTGGTATATTTGGCTAGAGTCCTTACAAAGGGCCAGATCTAGAAGACACGAACAACAGCCTGAAGTGGCACCATGCTGTAGATCAGCACTTCTAAACCTGTGGGTCACAAGCCCTTAGGGAGAGGGTGGGAAGTGAACTACCTTTTCATAAGAAAGAAAACCATCAGAAAACACTACAGCTTGTAACAGTAGCAGAATTACAGTTATGAAGTAGCAAAACAAAATAATGTTATGGTTGGGGATCACTGCAGCATGAGGAACTGTATCAAAGGGTTGCATCATTAGGAAAGTTGAGCATTGCTGCTGTAGATAGTTAAGTTCCTGATCAACAGAAAAAGATGGGCAGAGAGTTTGCCTTCATCTCCTAACAGAGCAAGACAGAGGAGGCCAGGAGCCTGGGCAGGGGGCTGCATTTTGTCCAGATTTAGAAAGAGGGAGGTTTTATCTAAAAAAGAAAGAAAAACGTACAAAAGTCATTAATAGAGAGCATTTGCCAAGCATTGTGAGTAGTCCTTATGCTTCAATCCGACGACAGTGTTAGATGATGGTCAGCACTACCATCCCCGGTTTACAGATAAAAAGAATGAAGTACAGAGAGATTGAGTAATTTGCACAAAATCACCCAGCAGGAAAGTGGCAGAGCTGAAATTTGAACCCAGCTGGAATCTGATGGCAGAGTCTAACTCATAACCATGCTGCCACATGAGCTCAACCACGTGTGACAGGGAAAGCAACAGGATTCACTGGCCATCCAGATTTAAGTAAGAAAAAAGCCAGAAAGAGCTGGGGACAACTGGAAGGTTTGGGGTATCAGTAAACTGAAAGGTATAGGTGTCACACAGGCCCAGTCCTGTGAACCCAAGAGCTCAGGGTCACAGGCTCAAGTCTACCATAGCTTTTGTAGCCCTCAGGCCCTACTTCAGCTAAATAAATCTCTAAACTTCCTGAGAGCCCCCAAGAAACAACAGAACAGGCAGTCAGTTGCTGCTATAATCAGATTTTCTTCCTTGGATAGCCACTGGTGAACTGCCCATGCTTCTGTAAGCGAGCCTGGTGGAAGTAGGTTCACACCCACAAAGGCAAGAGCGTAGAAGACAGACTAGGTGAGGAGAAGAAGCAAGGCAGTGGGAAGGAGAGGGAAGTGGTGAATGTAATCCAAATACATTCTGTACACATGTGAAAATGCTATAATAAGACATTATTCATAGAATGTGTGTAATTAATATACACTAATAAAAATAAAAAACTTCACACACACACACACACACACACACACACACACACACGACACAGCAGCAGGAGCCTGAGCAGCCAGAACCATGAGCTTGTGAGTCTGAAGCTTTGGGGCCTGGCTCTGCATTTTCTCCCTGGGTAACATGGGCAAGTGACTGAGGCTTGGCAGTCTTGCCTTGGAGAAGGGGTAAGGATATTATCTAGGCCATTGGAATGTAGAAAAAAAACGTTTAGTGTAAGCAACGGTCTAGGTCAAAGTCTCAGCACAATGCCTGGCGTGTATGTGACTAAGCACAGGCTTTAGAGCTCCCTCTCTGGTTCTAGAACCTATGCATCATTCATGCCCCCACCGGGGGTCTCACAACTCTCATAGGAGCCACCCTAAGACTATCAGAAAGCACATATTTACATTATGATTCATAACAATAGCAAAAGCACAGTTACGAAGTAGCAACAAAATAACTCTATGGTCAGTGTCACCACGACATGAGGAACTGTATCAAAGGGTCAGAACACTAGGAAGGTTGAGAACCACAGCTCTAGAATTAGACTCTGATTGTTCTCAAACCCCTCCTCATATCACTGCATACTCAGAGTCCATGCTCAGTGGGTGTGGCTAATTTCTAATTCTTATTAAGAACACCAGAGAGAATGGTGTCTTAACTACCCTTGCTATAGGCATGTCCGTGTGTGTGTGTGTGTGTGTGTGTGTGTGTGTGTGTGTGTGTGCTCGCGCACACTCTCAAACCACTGGGCGAGACCATCATTATCTAGAGGTGATACAGAAAGTGAACTCGACAGTTCACACTAGCATACAGACAGATTGTGTTACAACAATCAAATTGACGCCACTAAGTGTGGGGACCCAGCATCACCTCAGACATGGATCAGAACACAAGCTAATCCCCACCATCATAAAGTGTGGCACAGCAGAACCTCGGTGACAATCTAGTCTTGAGTGCTTAAGTATTTAATCTACTTTTTAATCATCTCCAAGCAAAATCGACTTCAAATTTAGCCAAAGGATTAGAGCAGCTCTAGCGCTTTCCGATCTTCTAGGGGTGGCCATCAGAGACAGCTTCATGGTCCTCGCCCATAGCTCTGCACACCCAGCCCACCCTTGAAGAATACAGAAAACTCCTTTAAATCTAAGGATTACTAAAGATCAGAATTCCTGCTCCATATGTGTTTAGTGTGGTCCTTATTCATTAACTGTGAGATCTGTTCACAGTTATCTTATGCTGGGAGAACATCTGGATCTAAACATCTGTTCGATGGTTCTGAATTAGAGGCCCAGGGAAGGAAGACCAAAGAGAGATGAAGGCTGCCAGGGAAAGAGTGTAGCTGCATCCACACGTGTGATGGAGACCTGCATTTCCAGAGGCACTGTTTTCCAGGTAGAACAAAGCATATGTGAGCACACAGGTTCAGTATTGGGTTCTCCATGCAGCATATTTTGCTAATAAATAGAAAGAACAAAATCCTGTGAGTTACCGAGATGCAGGCAATAACCTGTATTAACAGCTGCTTTGGCAATGGAAGTGAAATGGGAGAGGCGTCTCTCCTTAGATGCACTGACTGGCCTTAATGTCTCTGTTTGTTACTGTGGGAGGCAGTAAGTTCCCCCAGCAAGAAGGCCCCGTCTGTCATATTCGGCCTCACGAGTTCCAGCGCTTAGGCTAACACAGTGCCTGCCACATAAGGAGCTTTCCATGCATATGCATTGGAAAGCGAAACTGTACTTTCTAAATCTATCTTCAGTTGTTCTGAAGGCCAACAAAGCATTTCAACATTCCCTTCTTGATTTACACAATTTAAAAAGTGAGGAGGTGGTGGGGAGATGGCTCAGTTGGGAAAGGCTTGCTTGCCACACACATGCTTGAGGACCTGCATTTGACCCAAGACGCACACCTGTAGTGCCAGCATTTAAGAAGGCAATGACAGAAGGTCCCTTTTCTAGTTGAATTGGCAAGCTCTAGGTTCAATGAGAGCACCTATTTCAAATAATGAGGTGGACACAACAATATGGCTTGCCTATCAAGACCAGAACAATGACAACACAGCAGACATGGTAACATGAAAGGGGGAAATCGCTGTGTGTGTAACATTAATAATCACAGAAAAAGAGGCCAGAATATTGAGAAAGATTATAGGAGTAAGGGGGAGGGCAGAGGCTAGAAAGGAATGGCATAGGAAGGCTGGAGGAAGAGAAAGGAAGAAGAAAATGATTTAATCATATATTAACTAAAATTTTAAACATAGTAAAGGGGAAAAGCCAGGCAGATATCTGTTTAGCCAGGTTTAAACAGCAAATGCTATGCCACATAATGAGACAGTGTCTCAAAAATAACAATAACAATATGAAGAGAGGCTAAAAAGACAACCCAGTATCAGCTTGTGGCCAACACACACATAGAAACACATTAACATCAACACACACATAGATAAGTTGTAGAACTTATGGTCAGTATTGATATGATCATCTTATATACCTGTTATTCCATATTTGATACTTCAACTTTCAAGAGTCAACACTTCCTTTCCTTGCTGGCTGTTAGGGAAAGAGAAAATAACATGAACAAACAGGGGCATTCCAATTGCACAACTAGCTCATGGTATTTCTATGGGTAAGTGAGAATGTTAAAGGTCATGAGCTAAGTACCAAAGTACCTGACCATGAAAATAGAAACAGAAAATAAGCTTGTTTACCTTACTCATGGCACGCCTGTAAACCTAGCTAGGAGTACAGCTGGAGCAGGAGAATCACTAGAGAGCCCCTTCGGAAAATATATTTAGAAAAAAAAAAAAGCCAGGGTGTGAACAAGAACAGGAATGAAGAGACAGGCTGCGGTGGTTTGCATGAGAATGTGCCTCATAGGCTCAAATGTTTAAACACTTGGCCCCCCGTTGGTGGTGCTGTTTAGGTAGGTTTAAGAGGTGTGGCCTTACTGGAGGAGGTGTGTCCGTGGGAGCAGGCTTTGATGGTTCAAAGCCATTGCCAATCTAAGTTCTCTTTCTCTCTGCATCTTATTCCAGGGTCAAGATGTGAGCCTTTGGCTTCCTTCTGTCCCTGCTGCTGTGCTGTTTCTCCACCATCACTGACCAGGACCCTCTGGAACCCTAAGACCAAATATACCCTTCCTTCTATAAATTGTCTTGATCATTGTCGATAAGTTACTTCTCCACTGCCAGTGAAATGAGCCAATTCAAGCCGGATTAGATTATACTAAAGGTAGGTCTATCGGGAAGCTGATCTCAGTAGGCAAGCTCATTGGGAAACGGGGAGGGGATGGGGAGGGAGAAATGAGAAGGAGGAGAATGAGGAAGAGGAGGAGAAATGAGAAAGAGGAGGAGAAAGGAGGAGGAAGAGGAGAAAAGAGGAAAGGAGGAGGAGGAGGAGGAGGAGGAGGAGGAGGAGGAGGAGGAGGAGGAGGAGGAGGAGGAGAGCTACCAAAATGTCTGGATTATACAGGGAAGAGCCTAGGGGGAAGGGCAGCCCAGCCTCTGGGCTGGAAAGTTCAAGGCTGGAGACAGATATGCCAGGTAGTGGCTGAGGAATGTTGGGAGAACCTGGAGGCCCAGGTCTGCTTTGGCGTGTAAAATATGCACCTCAGTCCTTTGCCCCCAGGTCTGAAACCAAACAGTTATGTTTATCTTAATTAGGGTTTCCATGCTGTGATGAAACACCATGACCAAAAGCAAGTTGGTGAGGAAAGGGTTTACTTGGCCTACATTTCCACATCATAATCCATCTTGGAAGGAAGTCAGGACAAGAACTCAAACAGAGCGGGAACCTGTCACGAAAGAGGTTCCTTACAGAACCCAGGACTATCAGGCCACCATCCATGTGGTGATGGCACCTCCCACAATTAGCTGGCCCCAACCCCATCAATCACTAATTTTAAAAAGTGCCCTATAGCCAGATCTTACGCAGGCGTTTTCTCAATTGAGGTTCCCACCTTTTAGATGACTCTAGCTGTGTCAAGTTGACATAAAACTAGCTAGCACAGTGTTTTATCTCATTGTTAGAAAGTAACTACTGGGTAATGATCCAGTAGACACAGTATTTTATCTCAGTTTTTAGAATAGTAACTACGGGGGCTGGCAAGTTGGCTCAGCGGGTAAGAGCACTGACTGCTCTTCTGAAGGTCCTGAGTTCGGATCCCAGCAACCACATGGTGGCTCACAACCGTCCATAACGAGATCTGACACCCTCTTCTAGAATAGTAATTACTGTATAGTGTTAAAGCTAAACCAGTAGACACTCTTTAGGTGCTGAGAAAACCCCTTAGTGTAACGGAGGGCTGCTAATTTGCTTTTTTTAGAAGTTTAAAAATCAAAACGACTATAATTTTTATATTAATGATTAGCTTCCATTAACTCCCAACCTTATTCTCTTTAGAATGAGGCACTTTACATATGTAAAGAACTGGGGACTCCCTGTGGTTACTCTTCTGTAGTCTCCTTTGCCAGACTTCATAATGATCCATAGTCTGATCAAAGGTGGTATAGACCTGTCGGAGGTCCCCTCCCTGACATACTGTGCTGGGCCCTGGAGAGCTGAGTCGAAGTTCACAATGTCACTGGGAAAGAAATGAGGTAGAAAAAAGTTAAATCAGGCAAAACAATTAGCAAGACCTAATTAAGCAATGGAGCCTCCTTGTTCAGCACTTATATTTTTACACTCTCCAAAATCTTAATCCAGGAACGGCAGACAATGACAGGCTAGTTAATTGTTTTAGAAATTATTCTCAGTTGTTTAAGGTTTAGTTGGATATTGTTTTGGTTGTTCTAGTCCGGTTTGTTTGAGGTGGGAAGGAGGGTCTGGGAGGGACAGACTCTGGCATTGTTTTTGGTTGTGACTTAGCACCGTTTTTAAATTCTGTTGATATAGTCAAAGCTAGAACTGCTTGTTTAAGGAAAACTCCAGCTCCTAACATCTGGACTCTCAACTGCTTCTGTCCATCAAATGAGTTTACATAACAAGAGATTTGCATAGTGGGAGGCAGCTGTGCAAAGCTCATTTTGCAAGGTCTACGCGGAGCAGGTTAATTTGCTTGCCTGGTTTCCTGAGTCTTGTGAAAAGAGCGCTTTCCTTTCTTCAGATGAAGCTCACCTCTCCTATACCTTCTGTTCCGAGGATCTCGCCTCTCCCACTGACACCCATGAGGAGGAGCTTCACTGTGCTATGGCATGACTCCGACCCTGTGTTTGAACTCTGAGCCTCAGTTTCTCTGTCTTTTCATCAAGGAAGAATTCTTGATCCCCAGCTAGGGACCACCTACAGCAACTGCAAATCTCTGTTGTTGTAACCTTACAGTTGATAGATTTTTCTCTGAACTTTGAAAACTTGCCCGCAGGCAAGGCAACCTTCACTCCGCCTCAGTACAGATGGAGTCCTCGCCCCTTTTATTAGGGAAAGGTATACGTGGTATTTTTGCTTCTGATTTTAATACATGTTTCCCTAAAATGAGGCACACGTTTTGGAAAAAAAAATTCCTGCTATTTTTGCCAAACCGAATGCCTTCTAATGCTAAGAAGTTGATTTAAGTTTTAAAAACAAACATGAAAGAACAGGATGTGTGAGAAACATTTTGGTTTGTTTTCTATCAAAGGTGCCAAGTCCATCAAGGACCAGTGCTCTCTAAATCCCTCAACCTTATAAAACTTTTATGCAAATCTTTTAATCTCCTTCTGGTAAAATTTAGACACACACACACACACACACACACATACACACACACACACACACTACATTCCTAGAACCTGATGACCTAAAACAAGCTAATTCATTCTCCTGCTCGTTTCTTTCCTTATTGCCAGTTTAAGTAAGCCAGTCTTGAAATCTGGTGAGGTCAAACCTCAGACAGTGGAGAAAGGACACAGTCACCCCCCAGGTTAGAATAAAAACCAAGCGACCTCCCTGCCCCAGTATGCTGGCTAACCCACTTTGGATATTGGCCCACTCTTTCTACAAAAAGAAATTACCACCTTAGTTAGATAGATTAAGGAACTATTTTCACTTTTTGTGTTCCTTTGTGGGACACTGAGCCTATGCTTGTTTCTACCAGGGTAGAGGAACTTAACTCACATGACATAATTAACAGGCATCTGAGAGGTAAACTCAATGCCTGCATATTCTCTCGCTCTTTGAAGAGTTGTTCACAGACTATAATTGCTCCATCTCTCTGCCTTTTGGTTTTAAATTCTAACTCCACTCAGCCTGGAAAAGATGGACAAGATACCTTTTTGTAACTCGGAGCTTAGCAAGGCTGCTCTTGTCTCAAGTCTTCAGTAAAGAGAACAGCTAGTTAGGCGCAAGGGAAAAAGATCATGGTGCCCAGCCCTCAGGATGTCACCACTGGCCCTTCCTTGCTGTTCTGGCCTCTATACTCAGTCAGTGAGATATTGTTTGCAGGCCATTAAGGATTTGTAGCAAGCTGAAGTGCATTTCCCTGACCCTGTTCTCCTGGGGCTGCTGTTGAGTTGAGGTCAGGAGTGGAAAGACTGAAGGAGCTAATTGGAAGGACACATGCTCTGTGGACCCTGCAGGTGCCAGCTTTCCTGACCCAGCACTTTGGTGGGTAAGATTGATGGGCCTTCTGACTTGAGATACTTATGGGAACCAAGACCTCTCCAGGTGAATTAAGCAGACCCAGTTCCTACCCTGCAGGGATTTGCAGTTTAGCTGGTGTGAGCAGAAGGGGGGCCTGGGCTCTATACTGGGGAGGGGGCTTAAGAGCCTCTTGCTTCCAAAAAGTGGCCATTAGCTTCCTTCACAGGTGATACATGGACGGTTTGCATGTCCCCCTCTGGCCTTGCAGACTAAGAATCTATTTGAATCTCTAGGCTCTTGGAGGAAGCAAATCAACTAAGATCTTCATTCTGTCTACAGGGTAGAAACTATCAGAGTGATTCACTGGGCACAATTAGTGTTCCTTTTGCTTGCAGGATGCTTGGGACTCCCCTGGGGGGATAAAAGGATGAATATTTATTGGAGTCTAATAATAGTGGGAAAATCAGATTTTGTATTTTTTTTTATAAAAAGAAATCGGGTGATATTTTTATAGTTCTCTCAGGAATTTTTATCTCAATAGCTACTTTTGATGTACATAGTCATAATCTACCCTGATAGTATGCTAAATACTTATAAATGCAGCATGGTCTGATATATCGCTACCTCCTCTATACATTGTTGGTTTAAAAAATAAGAGAAACAGCAAATATTTCTGGAATACCTACTAGGCACCAAGCTAGGTATTAGAGGACACAAGTAAAATTTAGCTTTCCCACACAGAATCACTGAGTGCTTCCAGATGAGCATTTGTGTGTAGAATCACTCACGTGTTTGTGCTGGTCAAACAAAAACATTTGGATGGCCATGGTCCAAAACACGACAAAGGAGCACAGGAAGTATAGACATGTTTCTGCCCTAGAGGCAACACCTCCACCTTAGATAGATTAAGGAACTATCCATTCAACAAAGACAGAAAAGCATAGCCTGCCACGCTCTAGCATGGTGTTACATGTCATTCCACCGTGTTATGGCTGGAAATTTGCAGGTGCCCTCTCAGGATTCTTAGCCTCATTAATAAAAATTTAAAAACAGGATCAGAAGAAAGCTCAAGAGCAATTTTACTGGAGTTTAAAAGAAAACCCGCTGGGCAGGCCAGCTTATAGCAGCTACCTGGAGTTGGAAGAAAAGAGGAAGAGAGAAAACCATGCCTTGTGAGTTAGGTGTGGAGGGAGGTTCACCAAGCAGCTACATGGAGAAAAAGGCATAGTGTCAAATAGAAGAGTGAAAGGCCTGGAGAGATGGCTCGGAGAGTGAGTGCTAGCTCTAGTTCCCAGCAGAACTGCCAGGAGGCTCATAACTGCCTGTAACTTCAGCTCTAGGGGACCCAATGCCTTCCTCTGCTCTCAAAGGGCACCTGCACTTATGTGTATGTGCTCACACACACACACACACACACACACACACACACACACCGAGGAAGGAGGAGAGGAGGGAGGGGGAGAGACAGAGAGAGAGAGAGAGAGAGAGAGAGAGAGAGAGAGGGAAGGGAGGAAAGGAGAGAGAGACAGACCAACAGACAGAGACAGAGACAGAGAGACAGAAAAAGCACACTGGGGCTCTGGCCATCATTCAAAAGAAAGAAAAGGAAATGTTGCATCTTTCTGAGTCAGAATTCAGAAAAGTAAACCAACCTAACAGAACCCCACAGCAGCTCCATAGCAACTGCATAAACAACAGAGGCTCTGGGAAGGGAAACTATATCACCTCATTAAGATAATCATTACCCTTCCCACCTCTTTAGTCTGAGGTAAGGCAAATCTGCTTTCCTAAGAAGTGGTCTCTTAACCAGGGGATCAACAGGCCCAACTTGATTAATTCTTACATTGTCAAGGAATAATATTCCTAAGAGGCCCCAGCAGAGCCTTAATCAAAGCTACCCTGCGACAGTGGGACAGATACAAGCTCCAAAGGTCTATGAAATTGAGCCACTTGAATTATCTCCATTGCTTATTCTTGACCTGCTTTTAAGAACGTGAATGAAAATATAGTCTTTCTCCTGACTCAGGAAATGCATGTATTCATCCTATCTTACAAATAAGAATTCATCACGGACCATGTGAAATTCATGGTCTGTTAGACAATTAGACAAAAGAGCTAGAAATGACTTTAAAGTAAACTTCATTATTTAGGAGTAAAGGGGCTTTTAAGGAGGATTAACAAAAAAGATCCACTGAAGGAAACCAGCGTTTTGTCAGAATTCAGGAGGACTGTGGGGCTGCTCTTCCAGGCCACGCTCCAGTCAGTCACCACTAGCTGATAACATGGCAAATCAGATGCAACAAGATGGCCCCTCCTAACAAAAGCTAGACACCATGGCTGAGGGTGTGGATCACCAAGTGTGAGCTTGGCTAACACACGAGTTCCTGCATCATTCCCCAGCAATGAAAGAAATCCCCTTTATCCATTATCTCTATTTTGACCCAACTTTATCAGAGTTATTTCTCTTGGGCTCAAAGAGACCAAGTTATATAATGCCAAAAAAAAAAAAAAATCCAACCCAATTTTTTACAGACCTTGAAAGAGCAATTCTCAACTTTATATGGAAAAACAAAAAACCCAGGACAGCCAAAACAATCCTTAACAATAAAAGAACCTCTGGGGAAATCACTATCCCAGACTTCAAGCGGTACTATTGAGTAATAATAATTAAAAAACAAAACTACAAAAAAAAAAAAAAAAAAAAAA